>JANHJO010002736.1:30534-46724 GCA_032468235.1 Pseudoxyrhopus heterurus
GCCAGGAAAGGGGATGAAGCACCACCTTAGATAGCAGATTTGGGGTGTCACCAAGGATAGCAGATGTTAGTTATTTAATTGGTTATTTTTACAAAGAGATTTGCCTTCTTGTGTCAGGGGCTCAAAGAACTGTTGCGGCTTGAGGAGAGGGAGTGGGGAGATCTTCCAGTTCAGGAGCAAAACATCTCGAGTCAATCATGGTGTGTCTGTAAGTCAATGAATGACACTTAATTCCCCAAATGAATTATGTAAAACGTTTTGAAATACCAGACTATTATGGAGGGACTATGATATCTTTACTGTTCTAACTGCCAAGGCAGCTTTTCAGAGTGCTTATTAGTGCACTGAGGGTGCAAGACTATTCAAAAGGAAGTATCATGTTTTGCTTTTCATTTAAACAGATGGATTACATTTCAGATGTTTTTGTATCTTTATTGTACAGTTGTTTGCTAATTAGGAAATCCAAAATTAGTGGGGGGGGGTTTCCTCCACTAGTCCTTTCCCTTGCTGTCTTTCTGGCAGGCTAAATGGATGTTACAAGGCAGTTACTTTGTTCACTGGCTGAATTTCCGTCCAACAATAATTTGGAGCCTCCTCTCCAGTGTAGTAAAACCAGTAAATTAATGGTTGCCACTTGGATTATGGTACAATCTAAGTGTTAAATATTTAATCGAAACCATAAAGAAATGCTGAATGGAATCTGGAATGACATCTAACAAGTATATGCATTTTTAAAAGGGTACAACATGGGAAATTAAAAGGATAAGGTTTGAGTGTCTCACATATTGTGTGGTTCAAAGATTTATTTAAATCTACAGTGCTGACTTATTGAGAATATTGTGGACAGTTCCAGTCAGCCTTCTCCAAGGGGGAAGATGTTATAGATAAGGAGTGGCGGGGGGGAAGCAAATTGTAAATTTGATTCTAACCATAGGGAAAACATGGTTAATTATCTTTACTAAATTTAATTTCATATTAATTAAATTAAAATGAACAGTAAATCTGACCTAATGTTTCTTCATGCCAAATGTTCAATTTAAGATTTCTTTTTTTTTTTTGCGTGTGTGTATGAGTGTCCTTCCCACCTTTTGGAGTGAAATAAGTCCAAGTTTCAAGAAAGCATACAACACAAAAGAAGTCTGCCACATAATGTTGTTATGACTACCACCCAAGATCATATTTTATGTTGCTTCCCAGCTGTATCTAAGATTTACTTTTTACCACATTATTATTGCCTCAGTTAACTATTCACTAGAGTCTGAATTGAGATTCAGAAAGGAATAAAAATGGTCTATCACCCAGGACATCACCTTTCTGGCCAGGTCCCTATTGCCTGTAGCTAATTGGCTCTGAATATTATTGAAGGAGGTTCATCTCTGATTTTTCCCTCCTATTTCTCTCATAACAATAGCAGAACAACAAAAGAGTTGGAAGGGACCTTGAGGTCTTTTAGTTCAACCCCCTACTCAAGCAGGAGACCCTATACCATTTTAGACAAATGGTTGTCCAATTCTTCTTAGAAACTTCTAGCATTGGAGCACCCCCAACTTCTGGAGGCAAGTTGTTCCACTAATTAATTCACTGTCTGGAAATTTCTCCTTAGTTCTAGGCTGTTTCTCCCATTATAAACAAAGCTATAGAAAAATTCTTCTCTTTAATTAAAACAGTTTTGCCATCTCTGCCAACTCCATCATCTTTACTATCTATTTTTCCATTGCTTTTTCATCTTTGTACATGTAAGATTCTTGTTGCTGTCAACAAATAGAGTTCCATTGTCCATCAAACCTAAAAAGAAAACTTCTGGTTTCAGTTTTATTTTTAAGAATTTTCTGAATCAAAATGAAAATCAGGTCCCAATATTTCTTCACTTTATCACAAGTCCGCCAGAGACGATAAAAAGTACCCTCTTTACTGTTGTGTTTCCAACCTACATTTGAAACTCCTTGATACTTCTTTGACAATTTTTCAGGCATTAAACACTGATGATCCAGTACCACTGAATTCACTGGAACTGCCTATTTTGCAGATCTCTAGAAAACCTGCACTCCACGTTTCTTTTGTATTTATCTTTCAAAGTGATTAAAAAAAATTAAGGATTAATTTTTCGTTGCCATCTAATATTATTTTGTCCAGTTCCTGTAGTTCTGTATCAATTCCAAATGTCTCTATGTCCTTTCTATATCTCGATTGTATCAGTGTGTGTGGCCACCAATCTAGCACTAGGCCCTGCAGTTCCAGTTCTTCTTTAGATTTTAGCTTACCTTGTTTATTTATGAGATCTTTATACGTTACTATTTTTCCTGATTTTAAGAGGTTGGGGTAGATCAAGGGTTCCATAGTGGTGAGCCAATTAGGTATTTTAAGGTAAAATTTAGCTTTTACTCTTTCCCGTGTCACCAGCAGTGATTTTCTAAGGAGATGTCTCTGAAAGTAGCTATGTGCTTTACTTCTTCCGTGCCATATGAATGAGTGCCAGCCAGATTGCAAATCATGCCCTTCTAATGTGAGAGTTCTTTTGCTCCTCAATGTTATCCACTCCTTTATCCAAGTAAGCGCAGCTGCCTGATAATACAGCTCCCATTCTGATAACCCCAATCCTTCTCTTTCTTTTGAATCCTGCAACATTTTTTTTAATTCTTGGCTTTTTGTTCTGCCATATAAATTTTAAAATCAATCCATCTAGTTCTTTAAAGAGTTTAGTATCTAAATGTATCGGAATCGTTTGAAATAAGAAAAGATTTTTTTGGTAATGTCGTCATTTTAATTGCCGCAATTCTTCCCAATAGTGATAGTTATAAGTTTTTCCAATTGCTTAAATCCATATTAATTTGTTTCAGTAATTTAGTATAGTTATTTTCTCTGAGAGAGGAGCATCTTGGGTTAACCATATGCCCAAATATTTAATTTTTTTGTTGTCTGGAGCCCCATTTTCTCCGTTAGCTTCTATTTTGTTTGTCATGTTTTTTGTTAACATCTTTGTTTTTTCCTTATTTATTTTAAGCCCTGCTACCTTTCCAAATTTTTCAATTTTTGATAGTAATTTTAGACCTGATTCTAGCAGGTCTTCCAAGATAAATGCCATGTCATCAGCGAATGCTTGGGTTTTGTATGTCTCAGTTTTAATTGTCAATCCCTTAATTTCTGCATCATGTCTAATTTGTATAAGTAAAGTTTCCAAAATTAAAATAAAGAGTAGAGGGGAGAGTGGGCATCCCTGTCTTGTACCTTTGTTAATGGGAAATTTCTCTGACAGTTCTCCATTGATTATAACTCTTGCGCTTTGTTTGTGGTATATTGTCTGAATTGTTTTTATCATTTTTTCACCAAATTCCATGTATTCTAAGATGTTACAACTGTCTCTTAAACTGAAAGATGGAAGAGGAAGTAGTAAAGGAAACATGTTAACTTGGGCCAAAAATATTGAATATCCGATCATCCTGGATGACTGGGAGGAAATTTGGAAAAGAAATTATAAGCTTACAATGGCAACCTCATACAAAGAAAATATGTTTAAGATGTTTTACAGATGGCACTTGCTGCCTGCAAGACTAGCTAAAATGTATCCAAACTTAGATCCACACTGTTGGAAATGCCAATCTGTACAAGGGACGTACTACCACATGTCGTGGCTATGCCCGCATGCCAGGACATACTGGAACAAAATTAAGTAATGGATTGAAGAGATAACAAACCAAAAATTAGATTTAAAGCCAGAAAAATTTTATTAGGAATAGTTCCGGGAAAATTCAGAAAAAATATATTATATTTGATGATACACATAATAACGGCGGCAAGAATCACCTTTGCACAACATTGGAAATCCGAAAAAAACCCTACAGAAGAAAAATCGATTAACAAAATTTTTGAATGCGCCAAGCTGGATAGACTAATATTGTTGTTAAAAGACAAAGGGGAAACTGAATTCTTTGAAGTATGGAATTTATGATATAAGTAGTTAAGTAATAGACAGCAGAGGGTAGAAAAGAAAAGAATGTAGGAATATATCTCAATCTGTAAAAAATGATGTAAAGATATATGTGAATACGGAGTTATTTATATTCAACACTTTGTATGTATGGGATGACTTGCCTTGCCAACACTATAAAATGGAAATGTTGTAAAGGAGAATAAAAATAAAAAATAATAATAATTAAAAAAATTAAGGAGGGGTAGGGGATGGAACACAATTGTCAACTGATTAACCACAAGGCTGACAACTATCACTTTAAGCATAAAACCCCATTCTCCATAACATGTATTTTTATTCCTTGTAAAATTGTGCGATATGCATTGATTTTTAAAATGAATATTTTTTTTGTAAAGCTGCCATTTTTCAGCTTGTTGGCTGATTGAAAGAAGTCATGCTTACTGTTTCTGTTCTATTGTTATTTTACAAGCACTGCTGCATTGTTTTGCTTCAATGATTCCTCCCATCCAACAGAAATTTTGTTCCTCAAATTAAATACAAAAGGAGAGCAGGAGAAGCTTGACTTCTAGCGGGTTTGTGACTTAATCCCTCTCAGATATTCAAGTAGATATTCTCTGTGTCTACCACTATTTAGTAATGAGGCAGCCAACACTGCAACTAGATACGCTTTTGGCTGCCTCATTACTGAAGAGGAGTAGACAGAGAGATCTTACTTCAGTCCTGCTCTACACAAACTCTAGCTTGATTCTGGCTCAATAAAATGTTGTTTCTAAGGACATCTTTCATTTGCTTCCACTAAGATACTTGACAAATGTTTATAAACTATTCAGCTGAAGAGACCTACAATTATTAGCAAGGCTGGCATCCGTGATCACTTCTGTGATCTAAGGAGTCTGCTAGGAACATTATTCTGTTTGCATACTCCTTCCTTATTCCTTACGTGTCTTCTAACATCACCACAAATGGTGCAAGCAATGGGGTAGGCCCAGCTTCCATAACCCTTTGTCCTCTATCTATGCCTGCTAGAATTCGACATGATCAAGGTTGTGAATTCTTGGAGATGTAGTCTCCCAACACAATAAAATTAACTTCCTTTTGAATGGAAGCATATTCATGTAAACATTAACCTAAATTAAAACAAATATTAAAATTACTGTTAGGCCAACATTTGTTTTCTGAAAGTTTTCTTGTTCTGGAAATCCTTTTTTTTCTATTACAACACTGTCATAAACAACTTTTCAAGCTTTCTTTATTATTTGAAGGTGGCAGAAAATCTTGAGGTCATCTACTTTACCAGGCAACTATCATTTTGTAGGCTGCTCCTGCTTCCTTTGAAAAAAGAAAAAGAAAGAAAGCACAAAGAGAAATGGTGTTAGGGTATCTTTCTTTGGGACTGAATGTAAACATTGTAAATCCAATGAAAAACTGATTGTACAAGAATGGCAGCAAATAAATAAATATTAATACCCATAACCAACATATTAGTGCCCATACTCTTTTCTTGCCATTTTTTTTTCTTTTAAAGTGTGAGTGTGGATACAGAATCATTTTGCTTTTAGCATCAGGGAAGCTCATGATAATTTAATAGTTACTCCTCTAATTCAGTGATTAGATTAGAAGAATTAAGGAGTACTTAACATTGAATTATATGTCACAGCAGCACAGGCAGAGATAAAAAAAGGTCAGAAAGAAAAATCAACTATTTTTATTTTTTCAGTAGCATTTTTTTACTTAGAAATTTTACAGATTCCTCTATAACAATTTGAATTTCATAGCTTCAGAAGAAATTTGAACTCAGCAATGGATCTCAAAAAAGAACAAAGACTTTATTTGGTTACTGCAAATGCTTTCATGACTCTTCAATCATATAAGTGCCTTATAACAAAATATATAAAACTTAATGTTGAGTTCACAAATCTCACTTTCTAATCACTTTAAGAATCTGATCATTAACTACTTTTAAGCTATTAGAGACCTTCGAATCAATAAGTTTGAAAAGACTGGGTGAATTTGCCTTCAGAACTAAATGAAAGAAAAATTTAATCATAAGCTTAAGGATTTGAAGAATATGAGATAAACATCAAAAAGCTAAATAAGATTCTGATCTTAGAAAATTCCCAAACAGACTAAGGATCCAGATAAAATTGGGATACTGGAATGTTTACTATAAGATTTTGGAATTAATTATAAAAAACAAACAACTTCTTGTGGGAAATAGATCCTGTTTTAGTTTTTTACAAGACATAAGCAATTTCATAATTTTGAAAACTGCATACTAGAGGGGACTAGAGATTTTAGGTAGATAATACAAGCGTACAAAATTATACAGAACATTATAACAATGATACCTGCTTCAGTGGATAGACCATGTCCAAAAATGTTATTGAACAAATAACAGATGTAGAGCAAATTTATCTGAAAAAAGAGAGATGGTATTGAAAGTGAATTTCTCATTTACAGGACAAGATAATGATTTAGAAAAGGATGTTTCAGTGGAAGTACAATAGAAACTGGCAGAAGTTTTAAAATTCAAAAGTAAAATATAAATGACAAACCAAGAGAGGGACCAGGATAATTTTTTCCTACTGGTTTGTTAAAACTGGTTTGTTAAAGCTTTAAAGAATTCTGTGCATTGGGACAAAAAAAATGAAGAAAATCAAATCATATGACAATGTTTGAATATGCTAAAGATTAAGACTGTTAGAAGTTAAAGAAAGGAATATAAAGTTGATGTATTTGGTCAAGGTTAAAACAAGACATGTCGTTTTCTGCAAACCATTTATGGGCTTTCTGTTGACACCAAGACTGAAGAGATGGATTTGTTCATAGATAATTTAGATGGGATATGTGATGAAGAGATAAATGTTGATAAACTTAGAGGAGGGAAAGAACCACTAAATTTGTTTATACTTGTAACGGAGATTGGGAGGAATTTCATATTTTTCTTTTTCATATATTTCTTTTCTCTTTACTATATTCTTACCTTTTGATTTCTTTTCTCATTTGGATTTCTTTTTCCTTGTACTTATTCATTCTTCCTATTCCCTTTTCTTTAAGTTTGTATTAGATTTTACTATTATAATCAAATCATTTATAACATTATATATTAAAGAACAGAAATGACATAAGGTTTATTTCTGTATTCCTTGGATTTGAGGGCAAAGATCCAAAACACATTCCTTTCTAATAGTCAAGGGTTGTGCTAAAGGGAGAAGTTATGGATTGAACATTCAAGATCTTCTCAACTGGACAGATTAAGGTTGTCAGGAGGGTCTAGGACAACTCAGCATGGCCAACTCAGCACAGCCAACTCACCATGGTCAACTCGCCACAGCCAACTCATTGTGGGATAACTTGCCACCACCAACCCACCACAGAACAACTAGCTGCAAGACAAAAATTACCTTAATATTGAAGAAATGGTGGAACAGAAAAATTAAAGAAAGGATGCAAAAGGAGGGACAAAATGAAATGTGATGACAAACATTAAAATATTTTTAAATTATTTTAAATACTTAAATTGAATTGTTGTATTTTCCCTCAGTGAGTTGTCCTGCGGTGAGTTGGCCATGGCAAAATGTCCCACCACAAGTTGGCTGTGGTGAGTTGGTCACAGCGAGTTGGCCACAGTGAGTTGGCTGCACCAAGTTGTCCCATTCTGTTATCAGGAAGTTCAGCCTCTCTTGTGGCATGTTTGGTTGCCACAGAAGAGGCTGAATTCTGAAAAATTCCAACTTTAAACTCAGCAGGAAGTTACTGCATTTCAGCAACATGCAAAGGCCTTCTGTGGATTTTCTAGTAGCTATTAGAAAGGTTAGTAATTAGACTAGTAGCTCTCTGAATCGTCTGTCTATCTTGCTTCTTCTAGATGTCTCTTAAAATGGTATTTCTGTTGATCAAGATGCCACATGAGTGGTAAAACTTGCAGAGAGAAGATATTTTCAAAGTTGATTAGGTTGGCAGACTCCAGCCAATTCTGGAAAGCTACAGAGAAATTATTTATTCAAGAGAACAATGAGACCTGAGAGACTATTAGTTCTGAACTCACTCACCTTTTGGAAGCATTGGCTATGCTGGGAGCAAATAAGGGAATATTTCTTAGGTGGCTAAATGCAAATAGCTACTTTGATATTCAAACATCCAACAATTGTGCTTGAACTCCTCAGGAGACCTTTTAAAACCCTAGCTAGAATATCATCACAAAACCAAGTGCTTGACTTTGAAATAACTTCTTGGTTTAACTGCATTTAATTTATTTCTCTTAGCTATGAAATTCATCTTATAATTCTTGTTAATTTGCCCCAACTCGTCTCCCACATAAACATTCCAATATTGTCTTGAGGTTTTATCTCTTGCTTGCACCTAGTTCCCACATGACCAGAGCTCGCTGAATTTTAACAGACCAATTTATCTCCTGAAACAGCTGAGTAATTGTAAAAGCCATGCTTTGGGTTTTATTTTTTCTTTCCTCTGAGGAATATTGTGAGCTTTTTTGCAAAAACTCGTCAAGTAATCTTTGATTGAGGTAGATGCTCATTGCATCAAGGTTGATACTCTTCAGGTCAATAGTTCTTTAAGCAACTAAGCTGAATCCTTGTTCTACTTAAGAGGGCAAGCGACATACATATTATTTTAAAATAATTATCCGCATATTCTTTGAAACAGTTATGAAAATGGAGATTTTAAAGGGAATTCTTTATTAGGGTGGTGCAAAACATTTGAAAGAAGTGCTTCACTAAATGTATCAGCATAATCAGTGTACATCTTTCTTGATACATAAAGGCAGTTGTCTCCTTTGCAGATTAGCAAGGATTTGCAAAAAAAAGAGCTGTATTTGGTTGTATTTTACATGCATGGCCATTTTCTTTCATCAGCAGTCCTACTGGAAGTGTTATCAAACAACAAATGTGCAGACAATCCCTTGCACAACATTTTTCACCAGCCGCTTGAATTTGCAGTTGTTTTGATGAATAAAAAAAAAAGATGCTATGCCTGATATACTTTGTATAGTCCCATTTTTTTAAATTTAGAATGGAAGTTAGCATTTTAGGGAGAGCTTCCAATGACTTGGTGATATCTCAAAGGGAGATGCCAATGTTCAATCCTTTTTGGTATGGCCCCAGGAAATGGCACACTTACTTCAAAGTATTGCAGGCAGGTGCTCTGTTTGCATTCCTGAGTTCCCTGAAATATCTTTTGGAAATAAAATTTGAAGACTGCCCAGTCCTAATAGTTTAACTGTTAAAACTTTTTATCCCAAGCAATCAAAAATTAGCCCCATAATATGCGAAACTTTGGAAGCCTTAACAACCCTTTTTGAGATAAGGAGGAGGTTCCTGGTTCATGAGAGATATTAAGCAGAACAGCCTCTGCCTGGAATTGCAAGTGCTTCATCTATTTGCTTGGAATGATCTAAGGATTCCTGCCAGGGGTTTGGAGTAGAAGGTCCACTCCAACCTATATCTATGAATGATGATGTTACCTTTAGAAGCTAAGATATATCTACCCTGGACATTTCATCATCTTACCTAATAAAACGTGGCAAGCTTCCTTATAGAGAGCTAGTTCATTTTTGTTCTGTATCATCCACAGCAGTCTTTCTTGCCCTGGTTTACTCCAGTTCAATTTCTGGAAATATTTAATTTGCCTGACCATCTCCACACTGTCTGGGAATTTTCTGAGTTGAAATTGTGAAACTGGTGTTCTCCAATACATCTATAGAATACCAAATTAAATAAGGCTGGGGTGAAAGGACAGAGAGCAACTGTGCAAAGTTACAGACGAGGGGTCTTTCCAATATAAACTGAAAACTAGAACAAGTGCAATGAGCTACATCCCTTTTCCCAGCTGGGTATTAGCTGATGGCTAGATATAATAATGATTTTGAGGCATTTCTCTCACCCCCTTCGGAGTCCCATTCAGAACAAAAGAGAAAAGAGAACGAAATAAACTTTTTATATTTCTTAATAGATTAAAATAGTGCTCTTAAATGTATACTCTAACTTTCTTCTTGATCTCTTTTATTTTGTTCGTCTTTATCTCTGATGTACTAACTAGAAACAAAATGTTCCAAAGATATTCTCTCTCTCTCTCTCTCTCTCTCTCACACACACACACACACTTCCTCCCTCCCTCCCCCCCTCTCTTTTTTAACATTTTGCTGGATAGTTTATTTAATAGATTTTCTATCCTTGACACCAGATCCTTTTTCCTCTCCCAAAAAAAGCTGAATGTAAGATCCAGGTCAACATATGGTTGACTGGAGGTTTATAAAAGATGGCCAGTTATGTTTCACCAAAACAATGGCAGAAGCAACCTAAAGGAATTCCTTCCCAAAACACAATTGCAATTTATCTGTCCCTCTATCAGGCTTGGCCACTAAGTCTTGCTCTAAGCCAGGGCTGTCAAACTCCTGGCCCACAGGCCGGATGCGTCACGCGCTGGCCACGCCCACATCCAGTTTAGCAAAGGGGGAAAAATGTCCCGATACATCACGTGACATTGCCGTGACGGCATGAGTCTGACACCCTTCTCTAAGCCAAGGGGGCCTGAAAGGGAAAGGGGATAAAAAGTCAAAATGTCTTCTACAAACATATGATTGAAGCCCCACACCCATAGATGAAAAAAGAGGAAGGGTACAATTGCAGTTATTTATCTTAACTGTTTTTTTACACAGGTACCTCTGCTATAAGGCTATTCATTTACAAGGTCTTGCTTTGAGATTCCCTTTGGATTCCTCAGGACCTATCAGACAAATGCAGCAGATGAGAACTCTTGGGGGGAACAGTTAAGTATTTTTTTTCTTTAGATTAGTTTAGTTTCTCTTTCAGTCATACAAGTTTATGGGATTATCTGCACTATTTGGTTTCTCTGTTATCAATATATAAGCAAGAGTTTCTGAAGGGCAGATCCAGACAGTGTCCCCTACTCACTATCAAAGTGACCTCAGAGTGCATTTCCCTGACCCATTTCCTAAGTACCTATTTCCCAGTTACGTTTCCTTTCAGATACCACATTTTATAAAGGAAGGAATGCCCCACAACTGACTCAATGCTAACCATGTGCCTATACCTTCCTGGACTTAAATTGCATCATGGCTATGATCTTCCTTTGAGTCTATTTATTATTCTTGTCTATATCCAAGAAGGTATGGACATGTGGTTGCCAATTCAAAATGCAGCTGGGTGCTCTTCCTGACTCCATCCAATTCAGAGTTAGTTCTATTGAATTCTGTTGGTCAGATTTCTGAACAGTTGTAATGCAGCCATATTTATTTGTTTCTGTCCTGTGCTACTTTCATTAACCAAAAGCTTTTGTCTTCCTGTTAGAATAAGGTGGTTTTCATAGTCCTTTCTACATTCACCTTTTTCTGCAGTTTACATTCTTGCAACACTGTAGACCAGGGGTGTCAAACTGGCGGCCTGTGGGCCAGATGTGTCACGTGTTGGCCCTGCCCCTGCTCGGTTTAGCGAAGAGGGAAAAAGTCCCGATATGTCACGTGACACTGCCGTGATGACACGAGTTTGACACCCGTCCTGTAGACTACTTAGCTCCTTCATGGAAAATAAATTAGACATTTTTTTCTTTTCATATCCCAGGAATCAAAGGCCTATTCAAATTACTGCTGTAGCTCACATTCTAAAGAGTTAGAAGATGTAGTTTTCCATTAACCACCCAAGGAATTTTGCATTATACATAAGAAAACTACATTATATTCCTCCGGATAAAGTCCTTAAGTAGGGCTGGATAGATTTTCTGCTCTCTTTCTTTGTCTTACCTATACAATAGGTTTATGCGACTGGTATCCTCTTGATGTTTGGGATCCTGATATTTTATCAACCTTAACCAACAGCAATTTGTACTGGCTTGTGGGAGCTTGTTTGCTTATTTATACAATTTATTAGGTCACTCCACTCATAAATTATGACTCTGGGTGGCATCTATTGATTTTAAACAGGTAACTAAAATGTGCAATTGATGCAGTCTCAGTGCTATATCCCAGTCTGAAACCAGATTGAAAGGGATCTGGGTAATTCATTTCTTTAAGACTTTTTGAAGCTGCAAGCCTTCTTGAGAAATAACCAGACCGCTGGTTCCCTCTGAGCTGGCAAAATTAGCCCCTCTATCAAGGATGGAGTTATGACTGCTTGGTTCCAAGCCCCTGCCATCTCCCAGGAGGACAACCAAATAGGTGAGGCATCCATCTAAATCATAGGTCATTGCATTTGTAGCCCTAAGGACGTTCTCTACTTCCTCAAAACTAACATGTTCAGGTTTATCCCAGATAACTTGTGTTAGCTAAGCTAGTATGTATCTCAATCAACTCCATATGACCTGCAGACTAGCATCTAATTCAGACAAGATCCAAGTGGCTTTATCTGTGAGATGCCTAATGTAATCTTCACAGCAGCTCTGCAGGTGTTGTGGGATAGTGAGCCAGCCTGCAGATACAATAAGAGCAAAGAAATGCTCACTTGTTATCACTCTTATCACCACAGGATAGTCCTTCTAAAAGCTCTTTAAATGCTGAAGTTCAGTTTGCTTTTCTGCCAGTTCTGCTCCCGAGCATTTCTTCTATCATTTTACCTCCCTAAGATCTGATGACGACAGGCCAAAGGGGAAGAGTCTAGAAGCCTGATTGCACAAATAGCAAGACTGTGTTCTCTCTCTGTCCCTGCCCCATACCTTCATTATACCTTCCTCTGCCTAATATCATTTTTTAAAAATAATAATAGCTTTATTTGCGGTCACAAACCATAGTACAGATAAAATAAGAGACAAGGGGACTATAAAATCATGGACAACTGGCCACCAGAAGCCTTGGCTGCAGGGGATTACAGCGTTTTCCTCTAATAGTTACAACCCTTAAATTTTTTTAGAAACCTTAGAGGTGATGTATGGGGAGCCATCCCCTAGACAGCACGAGCCCAAATTGCTGGCATTGGGTCCAGAGGGGTCAATTTCAAGAAGAGGCAGTAATTTAATTCTGCCCGCGTTATACGTAGGGCAGTGTAAAAGGATGTGCTCGACAGACTCGACCTCAGCCCTGTCGCAGGGGCATAGCCACTCGCTAACCAACAGCCTCTTGAATCACCCCTCCAGTAGTGCTGAGAGCAGGATGTTGAAACGAGCTAGGGAGAAGACTCTTCTATACTTGGGGGATAGTTAGAGTGTAAAGGTATGAGGCTGTCCTCAGTCCATAGTTATTAAATTGGCTGTAGATCAAAGGGGAGCAGGTTTTATTAGCCCTAGCTCTTAGATATTGCAAATCTATATCCACAAGCCATTGGACTACCCTAGATTGGGCGTCATTGAGGCCATAGTTGCCCAAGGCATCCCCCTTAAAACCTAGCAAATGGAGTTTCTTCATCAGCTCCCTCTCCCAATGAGAAGTATGAGGGTCAGCGAATGCCAGGGAGAGGAAGCTACCAGAAACTGCCAAAAAGAGCACCCGAAGCCACCATTTAAAAGTGTTGATCCACGCCATGCACTCGACTGAGCAAATGCCCAGTTCCAGGTACATCGGAGCAAAGCCAACACAAGGAGGGAGACCCAGAAGTTTCCTAAGAAAAGCAGCCTGGGTTCTTTCAATGCAATCCTTGAAGCCCAGTATCCATATGGGAATTCCAAAAAGAGTTTGGGCCAAGGTTTTGGCTTTATATATACGCAGAGCAGAAGGAATAAACTTGAATATAGAAAATCTGCTGATGGCTACAGGAGGCCGAATATAGCACCTGGATTCGGTGTCTAGTCCAGACGCTGGTGTTCTGAAATTGAACACCTAAATACTTAAAGTGGAAGACTTGCTTAATAGCATTGCCGTTGATAGCCCAGTTATATAATTTCCGGACTCTGGAGAACACCAATACTTTCGATTTGTCGTGGTTAATGGACAGGTGGTTCTCAGCACAGTAGGACCCAAATGCAGAAAGAAGTCTTTTCAGACCAGGCCTTGACAGAGATAAAAGGACCGCGTCGTCGGCGTAGAGGAGAAGCGGGATCTTAGTAGTTGACAGCTTTGGAGCATGGGACTCGGTGCATCCAATGTAAAAGGCCAAGTCAGTTAAAAATAAATTAAATAAAAGGAGCCAGGACACAGCCCTGCCTTACTCCACTCTTGATTGGGACAGGATTTGAGAGTTCTCCCTGCGAGCCGCACCTGACCTGGCTAGAGATCTGGTTATGCAAGGATCTAATTAAGAACAGGAGATGTTTGTCAATGGAACTTTTGAGCAATTTTGACCACAACAGTTCCCTTGGGACTGAGTCAAATACTGCCTTTAGATCAATGAAAGCAGTAAAGAGTTTGCCACCTGGTGTGATAGTGTATTTGTCAACCAGGTGTGCTAAGACAAAACAGTGGTCCAGTGTGGCACAGCCCGCTTTAAACCCAATCTGTTCCATGCCAATAATATTGGACTCCTTGATCCAGGTGAGGAGTCTGCATTGGAGATATTTAGCATACAATTTCCCAATAGCGGAGACCAGGCTCATTCCACCAGGTAATGATCAAGTTATCACATAAAATTCTAGGGAGAGGCGATCCCTGTTCTACTTTGCTCACACAATAAGAGAGCCCAGTTTCAGGACAATATTTAAATAGTTTCTATTTATTTATTTATTTTGTACAACCATTATCTTCAAAATATATCTTGGCTGTGTGGCAGTAGTGTTCTCTTAGCTCATAATATCACACATCATACTGTATTCCACATTTGGTTGGCTGTCATCATCATGAATCCTTTGCTTAGAATACTACATCGATTATGGGACTTGGTAGAAGGGATAGAAGCAAGAAAAGAAGAGCACCAAAACAGGAATATCACAGCCCCGCCAAATAGGTGACTGTTAAAATGTGGACAATAAAAAGCTATATTCATATCAGTCTCTTAATTGTAACAACTCATTCCTCTTGTCTTCTTGCCTTTATCATGTCCTTGTTTCTTTGTGTATATATGCATGGAACATCAACAGATGTGGAAGACTTCACAGATAAGACATATTGAATGTACCACTTAAGCATAGTGATGGATCATTGTTAATTATAACTACTAGTTGGAACAAAAAAGTGACCGATGAATTCATTTATTCCTTGATGAGTCACTGGAGAGACATCAGCCTTAAAGCCCCTTGCTCTACTCAGTAGTTGCAATTTGCTTTTTAGGTCATTTTTTATGGAGACTTCAATTTATGTATGGTTTGTAGTAACATGTTGATGTTTGCTAGTGAATAAATATGGATAAGATTATATATGACATACCTTTTAACTTCAATATACCATTCTATGTATTTTCACAAAAAGTTTTTCTTTAGGTATACTAGAATGTTTTCACACATTCCCCTCCCCCCCCAAAAAAATATAGTCTGAACTGCATCAAATAAACTTAGCAAAGACTGCCTTATTTACGATATCCTAGCCAATTTTATTAGTTGCTGCTATAAGAACTGCTGCACCAGGCATTGCAAAGATGCATTGCCTATCCCCAAAGATTTCATCCTCTCCAATGTTAATAGGCTGAAAATAACAGGGAAATAATTTGAAGCAATACAGCTTCAAATACCAGATGGAATAGAGAAAAAGTGTGCACAAAAATATCCGAACATATAAACAGTGTCATCTAATTCTGTCACCCCAGATTGAAAACTATATGAATTTACAATTTAAATGAAATTTGAGTGGTGGCAGTTGTTTCTCCTAAATCAAGAATCTGTGTTTCAGTAGAAACTAAATGTTACTTTTGCTTGACGCAATAAAATAAATAAAATAATATTTCCTACATTACCATATTGTTTTCCAGAACATTTCCACAATATTACATAAAAAACATTACAAACCATGTTAGTATTTATTATATTAGTATTTCAGTTCTAATAGGAAACTTCTGCACGTGAACTTTGAAGCATTCTCTCCTATATCTTAAGAAAGACAAAGCAACTTCGATAGGTTGTTTGAAGAAACATCTTAAATCATCAACATGGTTACTGTTAAAATTTGTGGTAGGGTAGAAGCTCACCAAACGTCAGGGGGAAGGATGTTCCATAGGGCAGGGGCTGCTGTGGAAAAGGCACACTTCCTAGCTCCCACAAGATGGTAATGTTTAAAGGAATGAACTATCGAACCTGATAGGATGGGTAAATATTCTTAGGGAAAGGTGGTCCTTAGGAAAGGTGGCCCGTAGATAACATGCATCCAGAAAAAGACCATGACAGAATTATAACAAGACATTAGATATAAAGCTCATTTGTTGGTTTCATGTGTGTG
>JANHJO010002736.1:82782-94755 GCA_032468235.1 Pseudoxyrhopus heterurus
GCAGTGGTGGGGGGGAGGGAAAGAGGGAAGAGAAGTGAGGAAAGATAAGAAAAGGAAAAGAAAAAGAAGCATTGACTTCCAGCTCTCTCTGTTACAGTAAAATAAGGCATTAACATTAAATCACAACTTTTTGCTTTTTCATAATAACATGAACAAGCCATTTCTGTAAAGATCTAGCAATCTACTTGGTAAAACCCAAAATCAAGTTCAGAAACAGTCTCCATGTGGAAACAAAAGTACTTACGTTACTTATGTTCTTTTCTTTAATCAAAATAGTCAATGTTGCCATTTCAGCCAACTCCATCAACTTCTGCAATTATTCGTCCATAGTAGAAATCGAGGTGTCCTTCCATTTTTGTTCATACAATAGTCTTGCTGCTGAAGTTGGAACATCTTAAGAAGCAGTTCAGTTTGGAGAGGTTTAGAAATACGTATCACACTGCAAATGGAATGATGCTGATGTGCCATCAAATTGTTTTCCGTTGCTAGCAACCACATAAATAGATTTTCCTCATGAAATTCTAACCCTAACCTGTTATTTCAAGTCTCCCAAAGGTGCACCTATTGCCACTATAACTCAGTCCATCCACCTTGCTACTGATTGGCTCTTCTGTTTCCTTCCAAGCATGCACCCTTTTCCAGGGGGCTTTATCGGCACATAATGTGTCAAAATAGGAGCAAATAGAAGAGGCATCTCACAAAGCTTTCTCCACAATAGAATCATCAGAAATACGGGTAGTCCTCGACGTACAACAGTTTCATTTAGTGATTGTTCAAAGTTACAATGGCATTGGAAAAAAGTGACTTATGACCGTTTTTCCACACCTACAACCGTTGTGGCCTCCCCATAGTCACATGACCAAAACTTGGATGCTTGACAACTGACTTGTATTTATGACAGTTGCAGGGTCCCAAGGTCACCTTTTGCAACCTTCTGACAAGCAAAATCAACGGGGAAGCCAGATTCATATAACAACCATTTTACTAATATGGAGCTGCAGTGACGCACTTAACAACTATAGCAAGAAAAGTCATAAAATAACTCAATTAAAAATATCTCACTTAACGAAGAAAGCGAAGAAATTTTGGGCTCAATTGTGGTCGTAAGTCAAAGACTACCTGTATATTAGTCCTTGCTTAGCAACCAGTTGGGACAGCCAACTCCATGACTAAGTTCTGTGGTTGCTAATTGGAAAATCATGTGTGACTATGACAGACTTGTATCACTTTCCATTTGATTCTTATATGAAAAATCACAAGACCAAAACTTGTGATTGTGTTTCCACATTCTTCCTTAATTGTGCTCGTCAGAAGTTGGTTGTGAAGCACCTGAATGATGATCATGTGATCGTAGCACACTGCAATGACATTTGTGGGAATTGGCCACAAAGCTGGTTTTTTTTTACATTGTTGTAACTTCAAATGGTTTTTAAATGAAGGAGATGGTAAGTGATGGTCTATTTTCTATTTTCTGATTATGACTTTGTAATATTCTCTATGCATAACAGCTCCTAGTATGCAGAGAATGGATTTGCTCCTAGGGGCTGTCCCAGGAAATAGGGGTAGAGCAATCTGCCTAACTCAAAGGTGGGTCTAGGATAACTCGCTGCGGCCAACTCACCCTGGCCGTCTCGCCGCAGCTGACTTGCATTGGCCGATTCACCAAGGCCAACTTGCCAAGGGACAATTTGCCGCAAGACAATTCAACGCAGAATAACTCAACAGAGGGACAAGTGAATTGTAGTTGGACTTTGTCTTACTTTAGGTTTGAACTTCCTCAATTTACAAGTCCTCAAAGCTGCAATTCACCTCTCCCTCTCTTGAGTTATCCCACATTGAATTGTCCTGTGGCATGGTGAATTGGTTGTGCCGAGTTGTTCTGTGGTGAGTCAGCCATGGCGAGTTGTCCCATTCTGCTCAACCATAACTAAATAACAAAGTAACAAAGCCACATACTCTGTATAAGTCCCATTAAAGTTAGCTGGGCCAAATAAATGAGATGCTTGTCTGTTTAGTATGCAGGAACTGTATATAATAACCTGTTATCTATGAGGGAGGCATTTTCTTGTTCTCACATTACAAGAAAAATAAATAAGAGGAAAAGGAACAAAGCTAATGTATGCCTTTATACGCCAGCAATGAAAACGAACAACGTAGCAAAGCTGGCATGCAGCTATTGTCAGCAGTGAGATTTTAATTCTGATTTATATGTTTGCTATTCGGTCCCTTTTGTGTGCTATGTATTGCCTGCTCTGTTTCTCGGTAAACAACAATCTGAGTCTATCAATCTCTGAAAACTGGATGATTTTAATAAGCTTGTGATGGACTCCCATGCGTTGACAAATTGGTTTTTGTTGCATTCTGTGGGAAGTGTGATTGTTTGAGCAAAGAATCAGCTAATAAGAATTAGCAAGGATTCTGCATACTGAAATCCTGAAAAGACTAAATAAATAAAGAGAGAAGGGGGGGGGAGAAGAGAGACTAGTGATGTCATCAGCTGCCTGGCAGTTTTGAAATTCTTCATGAAACTGTGTCTGCTCCTTTCGGAATTTCCTAAGTTATTTATTTATTTGCTAACATGGATTTAAAAAGGCCCAACTCGTGCCTTCAGAAGTTGTGGGTGGTTTCATCACTGGAGGTTTATAAGAAGAGACTGGAGAGCCACTTGTCTCAAATTGTACAGGTTGAGCAGGGGGCTAGACTAGAAGACCTCCAAGGTCCCTTCCAGCTCTAATCTGACTGAGCTTCAGAGGAATGAAATTGAAACAGTAGAAACAATACAAAGAAAGTAAAGACATGAATCTACAAAGGTCATCTAAGCAGAACCAAAATGTGTCATACAAAAATGTATGACAAAATGTGTCATGCATTACAGGGCTCAAATAGCACTTTGCTTCTTCAGTCATATTTTGGGAAATTGGTTGGTAACTATAATCCTGTGTTGCATCATAATATATCCCCTGAGTGGGGACGCTTCTTCATGAGTGCCTTATTTTATTTTCTAGTTCTTAAAAAAACATAATTAAACAAAGTGATGGCCTATTTTGACAACCTCTATCAGTGAACTTCATAGTCAGGTCCACACATTCTACTATATGACAGTTTGATTCATGGTTTATTAGCTAGCTGGTAATCAGCTGAATTCACAGAACACACTGAGGCATAAGCCTCAATTTAAAATATGTAACGCTGGGTTCTAATAGCGGACTAGCCATAACCAAACAGATCATCTATTTTGAGATGGGAAATATATGAGTGTTAGCCCTAGAATAAGCTAAACTCCCTTTAAAAGCAATTCTGACTGTATTGAGAAATCATGTTATCAAGTATGGTTCTGCCCACCCTGTGCAGGTATTTAGAGATGGGGGCTTCGCTCCCAAGAGAAGAAAGAGGAATATAGATCAGGAAATACACCTTCTTTGTGGTTACCCCTTATTCATGGAACATCCCACCCCTGAGCTATACTTCTCCCTTACAATTCTGGTATTCCATTAGGTGCTGAAATGAGCATTTGATGCCTAGTGCTTAAAAGTGGTTGACTTTGAACAGGACACGTTGTGATTGTTTTCATGGGGAGTGAATGTATGGACTTTTAAAGGTTAATGTGTCTCAATAGTGTCCTGAGCTTTTTGAGTAAGGTGGTATAAAATGCAATAAAAATAAACCAACATAATGTAACATAAGAACTCAAATCCATGATAGAGACTGTCCCCTTTCTGATAACTTCATAATACAGTAAATGTGGTCACTTCTCACCAAAGCAGCCAATTCCTACTTCTTATGGAGCAAGCAACGCAAAGTCTGTTGGCAGAATTTAATTTTATTTAGAAATGTTAGGTCAACAATAACCAAGAGTTAAGCACTGCCTTAACAGAGCTGACAAGCCTTGGTGGTTGCAGATCTGTACCTGCCTGATGTCTTTCAAATGCCTGATATGTCAAAACTCCTGCAAAATTGAAGAACGAAAATGCCATGGAAGATTTTTGTTTCAAGCCTGGAGATGTTGGCAAATCAGGCTGGGAAAGTGGAAAAGGAAATCTTGAAGGGAGGGGTGGGTAGGTGGAGATAACGTATTGGTCCTTGAACCCTTCAAAGTCTTCTTTGAAACCTTGCATAATGGTGGATAGAGCAGGAGGAATAGGCATCCCAGCTTCATCCCTTACTTTTCATTTGGCTTTGCTGGGTGGAGATAGTTGGTGTGTAAGACATCTGATCAGTAAGATGCTGGACTAGGTAGACTACTGGCCTCGTGCAATGCAGACATTAAAAATGAATCAGGCTTTTTTATTAGTTTCTAATATAAAAGACAAAAATACAAAAGAATAGTAGGAAAATAAGGGAGGGAGAAGGAAGGGAAAAGTGTAGCGAAAAGGGGAAAAAGAAAGGAAAAGCGTTGACTTCGGACTCTCCTTGGTGCAGCAGAATAAGATAATAGCATCAAACCTCACCTTTTTACTTTTTCATAGCAGCATAAACTAGCCATTTCTACAACAACAAACCTGTCTAATCGGTAAAACCCAACATTAAAGTTTCATTTTTTTTCTACCTCAACCACAAAGTCCACAAGCAGTTTTGCACGTAGAAACAAAAGTAATTGTGCGTTTTTTTCCCCCCTTTAATCAAAGCAGTCAATTTAGCCATCTCTGCTAACTCCATCACTTTTTGCGGTCATTCATCCATTGTGAAAAAAAAAAACAATAAATCAGCTTTTTACATCCAGGCATACTTACATGCATATCTTTCTTGGGGCCTATAAGGCTCCCTATCTCATACATATCATGGTTTATACACAAACATTAACTCATTTATGGTCCTCAGCCTCCTTTCCCATAAAAACACTGTGAGCACTGATTTTGCAGGATATGTAATATGGTTTATTTTTGCCTCCCCCACCCCCACCCACCAGATTGCCAACAGAGAAGTAGGAAGCCATTCTTAACTTGAAGCCATTCAAACCTTCACTTACTGATTTCTGCAGATCAAACACCAGTTAAAAGCAGAGAAATAAGCACGCTGAGTTTCCCCCTGGTCAATTAGCAGTCCAACATGTTGCCTCCTTTTCACACTGCCCCAAAGCAAAATCTATCACTGCTTCTATTTTTAACAGAATCCTACAGTTGTTTTGGTTTATATCCCTTGCTTCCAACATCGAATTCCTATTGGCCATATTTAGGTACACTTTTTTTCACTTTTCTCTAAGAGCTCTGTGCCAAAATACAAAGCTCAGGGATCCAGTTTTGGGAGATGAATTTTTTTTTGTCAAGTGGAGGAAGAAAACACTTTGAAAGAGGGAAGTGGTTTTGAAAAAAATAGCTTATTGTTAGCACAGCAGTATAATAACTAGATGGCATTTGAAAAGAATCAGCTCTGAATCTTCCTAGTTTTAATATAAAGGTGCAAAAAAAAAAAACCCCAGCAAAATTTTTCCTTTATTTTGTCCTCCATATTTCACTTCCTCCTGGGTATTAATAATACCCATCTTTCCTGGGTATTAATAAGAGATTTAAGGAGTTTAAGGGGCACATTATATTTCACCCTTAACAAACTCTGAAACCTTACTCTATATTTCCCTTCCCTAATCATGCATTAGTCTTGCAAGTTTGGTTCTCAGCATCGAGCACAAAGCCTGCTGCGACCTTCAAACCAAAAGAAATTGTGTACCCCACTTTAATGAATGACCCCCCAAGAAAGGACAGATCCGTCCTTTTTGTCCATATTGTGCACAACGTCCATAATTGTATATATGCCTTTATCACGTCTTCCTTTATCCTATCTTTCCTCCTGCTGAAAAAGCCTCAGATGCAACAAATCTTTCTTGTAGAACAGATGTTCTAGCCCTTTAATATCCTTTCTGAGACATGATGCCCAGAACAGTATGCAGTACACCAAGTGTAGTTTCCCCAGAGTTCTGCAAAAGAGCTCCTTTATTTTCTGTTCCGTTCATAATTCCAAACATAGAATGTCCTCCTTTTTGTATCAGCTATAAATGGGGCTGACATTTTCATTAAACTATCCACCACAATTGCGAGAGCTCTTCTTGATTGGTCACAGACAGCCCAGCGCCCATTAATATATTTGTGAAACTCGGATATTTTGTGCCAATGTGCATCCCTTTGTACTGTTTACATTGAAGTGAAGTTTTCATTTACAATCAATGAAGATTCTCTCAAGTTTGAAGAATTCCTTTTGAAGCTCTTCCCATTTTCATTTTTATATTATTACCCTGGACACTTTAGTATCATCAGCAACCTTGACCATCTCACTGCTCATCCCTAATTTCATATTATACTAGCCAATAACCCGGCTTCACCCGGGTATCTATACCTTGAGTAGGGAATGCTGCAGCCTACAATTCCCAGCGTCCTTTGTCCGATTTGCATGCCTTGCCTCTATTGGCTGGATTAGCCTCCAATTTGCATACCTTGCCTCTATTGGCTGGATTGGCCATTGCAGCCAATCCAGAAACCCACACAACCCCATACAACCAGACAACCAGACTTCTGCTTTAAATAGAGAGATTAAACAATTAAAAAAAAGCAAATCAGTCCTAGCACACTAAACATACATTGAAAATCTCTGCCACTGTAAAACACCAACACAAAAACATAAACATCTTTTACTCCTACTTTCAACTTCCTGTTCTTTAGCCGGTTGCCTTTCCTTATATTCCCAAAGCTGTTGAATGTGCTCATAAGTTTTTGATGAGTTTCTAAAAGGCTTTTTGAAATTTCATATATATTTGTAAACTGATGAAAAGCAACAGTGTTAGAATAAGCGTATGGGACAAGATGGAATTACAGTTTTCATTGAATCAGTCCTCCTTCTCTATGCATTAAAATATAGTTTTGATCCCCTATATTTTCTACTTCTTCTTTTGATGTTTGGAAGATCAAATAAGTTTTGGTGCAAAGCAAACACGCTACTACCAGGAAAACATACATAGGACCCGTATCACGCAGCAATATATTTCTTATATACAAACTAAAAGATACAGATACTCTCACAAATTTCAGATAGTCTGTAGGTCAACCTGACCAGATCCATATCTTCTGGAGTAATTGCTGATGCAAGCTTACTGTATGTGTTCCTTTAGAACTTGCACTTCTTGCACTTTTGAGCTCTTGTGCTTAGTTCAGGAGAGATACCAGAATGTGTATCTAAATGCTTATTTTAAGATAAAACACATATATTCAGGACTGTGTTCTTTGGAAAACAATAGAATAAACACATCTATATTCCTTTCTGAGCAGAAAAGAGCAACAAAGATTATTAGGGAAATGGAGACTAAAACATATAAAAAATGTTTGCTGGAACTGGGTATGTCTTTCTGAAAAGAAGGACTAGGGGTGATATGACATCAGTGTTCCAATATCTAAAGTAGAATAAGTCAACCTATTCTCCAAAGCACCTGAAGGCAGGATAAGAATCAATGAAGGAGAGAAACAACCTAAAACTAAGGACAAATTTCCTAACAGTTAGAACAACTAATCAGTGGAACAACTTGCCTCCAGAAGTTGTGAATGCTCCATCCCTGGAAGTTTTTAAGAAGCGATTGGACAACCATTTGTCTGAAATGGTATTGTCAAGGTTCCAAGTAATATGTTCCCAGAAATAAAATCTGAGGCATCCATCTTTCTTTAAAGTCTGTTTATTTGGAACATATCAAATTGGCACGGTCTTGGTGTAATTCCGACTCTGGCCAGATTCCAGAATTGCACCCAGTAAGAAGCAAAAGTTTGAAACTTCCCCCCAGAGTCACAATCATCAATCAATTCTCAGTCCATCAGTCTGGTGACTCCAAACTGCACCTTCCTCCATCGCAGTCACCTTCCCTGTGCCCACGGGAAAGAATGCCATCTAGACATAACATTCCCCCTTTATCTCTATAAGCCCTCTTTCAACAGCTAGAGTGTGGCGAGCCTGAAGTACCATTAAAATCATTTGCAGAAACCTAAATAAAGCTAAGAAAAGAATAGACAAAGGCTACAATAAAATATGGCTACACATATGTCATCTTCAGGTATAGGGTTTCCTGCCTGAGCAGGAACTAAACTAGGAGAGCTTCAAGGTCCCTTCCAATTTTGTTATTCTGTTTTATATAAATATTATTTTTAGAGAACTGCTGATGCAGAAATTAGCCTGAATCCAATGAAGACAGAAAAATGTGGACAGAAAACCTTTAATCTTATTGTGATTGTGGATTCTTGATGTCCAAATCAGAAGAGATCAGCACGAGGCCAAGATTGAGAAGGAGGTGATTTCCTAACCTACATTGTTTCCTGTACCATAATCCATTATAGAGGATGTTGTCATTCTTTAGAAAAGAATGAAGAGTACTTTTACCATGTCTAGAAAGTCCATAGAAAGCCCATATAAAACAGAGGATTTCTCTTCAATCCACTGTTATCTATACAGCTTGTCCTCCACCAGAACTGTCAAATTTAATATTTTAAGATTTTTTGCTTAGTTTGTCTTAGACTGCATCTTGCTGGAGGCAAGAGATATTATAGGCATATCCTACTTGTGAGTCATATCCCATCATGGAACTCTTCTCTTCATTTTAAAAAATTATAGCACAGCAGCAGAGGACAATGAAAAATAGGCTTCGTTCAGAAACTGGGACTTGCAATTTCTTGCCATTAACAAACTGGAGATGAAGGCAAAAGAAGATTGACAGCTTAAAGGCAAGAGACATTAAATAGATGGTTTCTGCAAGCTGACAGTACAAACATATTTGGGGATATAATTGGCACATTAGCGGCTATATATACCAAGCAGAGAGGGTGAACATATTTAGGAATATTAACCAGGAACAGTCTAAGGAGTTTTCCATTCCTGTGGTTTATGTGCAGAGTAAAGAGGATGACCATGAGGAAGAGTGGAGAAAACAGTTTCCAAAAAGACAAGAAGAAAAATGTAGATTAAATCCAGGCTATGTTGAAGATATGTACAAACATCTCAAGGGTCCTTGGTGCTCTCTGAGCTTGCTTGTTTTCTTGTAGACGTTTCATTACCCAAACTACCTAACATCATCAGTGCTAGTAAGGAGTGCAGTTGCTGTCCATTTATATTCTAGTGACTTGGCCTATCAGTGGGAGTGGTCTTGGAGATTTTTTGGTTGGGCTGTTTACTGTTGGCTTCTTTGGCATTTTCTTTATTGGGGTATTGTTTACTTGATTGTTGGTCTGATATTAATTTTGGATTTAATACATGCTGATCTGGGTGCTGATTGCTGGTGGAGAGATGCTTAAGTCTTTTTGTTCCCCTTTTGGCTTGTTGATTGTCTCTTTTGCATAGTATGTAGACATGGTTTATGTCTATGTATCTATTGATGGCTAATTTGACAGAGTGCCAAGTTTCTAGAAATTCCCTGGTGTTTTCGGACTTGGCTTGGTCTAGGAAGGTTACAAAACATCTCAAACAGATACTTCCCTAATTCACATGGTTATAAAAAGGGGAGGAGCATAACCAGACTTGCATGCTTATGCTACTAGAACCAATCTAAATAAAAGTAGTTTTTAGTCTCGCCAAGGTCTGCCTCTGAAAGAGGAAAATTCTCCACGATCAAATTTATAAGTGGAGTCCATACAATGTGTTGTAGGAATGACAATTTCATATGTGGATGTTGACTTGCAAAATTAGCATTTTTAAAATATTTAAGGCTGTTTTCTTTTTAAAAAAGAGCAAATACTAATCCGTAATCATAATGATAACAAAGTGGAAACTACAATGTAATTGATAATCACACATTGTTTACAAGTACAAAGATATATAAAACTAATTTAAAGTACGGAAAATATAAAAAGTAAAGTAAAAAAGTGAATAGATGGAAAAAAGAGAAAAGGTATTTAAAAAATGAGTTCTCCTCCTTCCAGACAAATTTGAGTAACTTGTATAGTACTTCAGTTAAAAAAACCCTCTTCTTTTCATAAAGGTAAAGGTTCCCCTCGCACATAGGTGCTAGTCATTCCCGACTCTAGGGGGCAGTGCTCCTCTCCGTTTCAAAGCCAAAGAGCCAGCATTGTCCAAAGACGTCTCCATGGTCATGTGGCTGGCATGACTAAATGCCAAAGGCACACAGAACCCTGTTACCTTCCCACCAAAGATGGTCCCTATTTTTCTACTTACATTTTTACATGCTTTTGAACTGCTAGGTTGGCAGAAGCTGGGGCAAGTAACGGGAGCTCATTCTGTTACACGGCACTCGGGATTCAAAATGCCGAACTGCCGACCTTTCTGATCAACAAGCTCAGCATCTTAGTCACTGAGCCACCGCGTCCCCTGCACCGCATGCACCGCGTCCCCTGCACTGCGTCCAATGCATCCCCTTCTTTCCATAGATCACCTCATATCAATAATCAGATTGCAAACACTCATCATTCAGCTATTTTTATCGATTAAGAGCTACTAGAAAATATATATTTTAATCTTAATCAAGAAATTCCATTTTGTAATCCAAACTTATCTCTTTCTCTAAGAAATAAAGCAAAATAAATCTTTTCCCACCTCTAAACAGCTCTTTACAGCTTCATCAGTCCTGGTTGAAAGGGAATCTCATTAGCAGTTACCAGAAACACAACATATATATCTCAAACCTGATCAAGCAGATTCCTTTTGTAAAGCTTTGATTTACTTTATAAAAGCTCAATCTTTAATCCCATCAAATAATGCCTCACAAGTTGATTTATCATTTTCTCTTTGTCTCCTTTCAGGAACACTTTCAGTAATTCCTCTTTATCTCATCTCAAAAACAGTTTCCTTGATTTTAGACATTCCACGTCACTTTTCTGATGTATTATTTGCATGTCCCCTTTAATTTTTAAGAGATCATCCAGTTTCACTTGCACATCCATTTTGGCATCTTATTCCAATGTCACTATTGTACATTGGCATTTTTAAATCCATTTTCAGATACACTCCATCTTCTACAGTACAATCCAGAATTTCTTCTCCAAATCCACATTCAAATCAGTCTCAGTTTCTGTTTCATTGAATAAAATTTATTGTTCTACATCCTCTGCTAAAGTATGAACCATTCTTTTAAGTAACTTTTACTTTTAAGTAACTTTTAGTACAGTACATTGTTCCCAAACAGCCATGATTTCTTTTGTAGTCAAATACTATTCCTCCATTGTATTAATGGGTCTTTTCTCCTTTAAAAATAATTCTTTGTTTTCTTTGGATCCCTCTAGACAGCTTTCAAGTCCTCTGTTATTATCTATTTATTTTCCAATCGACAAAACTTTCCCACAGGAGGATTTCTTACAATTGATTTCAAAATATTCAAATATTCTTTTATAAATTTTTAAACACTCCACAGGAAATATTCTTTCAAGTCCCTCTAGTCCCTTAACTTTCCAAAATTCACTTTCTAGTCCCTCTTTTGTTGCTTACCAAAAAGTGATACTTTTCTTTTTAATCCTTAAACTTACATTGGCATTTCTTTCATCCAGGGTAGAAGGATGTTTTTCCTGTGACCTAGTAAAGCTTGAAAGCTTGAAACCTAGTAAAGCTTGAAAGGTTCTTAACTTCAAAGAAGTCAGTAATAAGCAGCTTCCTAAAATAGTTAAGACAAAAAGTACGCAAACCTTGCAGCTCTTTAGAGGATGCCGAATCTTGACTTAGGCAAGATATTTATTCCCCTGGTTCCCACAGACCTGTCAAAGTTGCTGAAGAATGTTGTTTTACAAAATCTCTTCAGGGAGATTTTGTGTTGAGCAAACGTATGGGTGATCCTTGTCCTCTCCTTAATCCAGAGAGGAATTCCAAGGAGCCAATCCATTCACTGGCTCCTGTTTCTACCACAGTTGGTGGAGACCATGCTCAGTCCACCATTGCTGGCCTGGAAGTCTCAACATTGTAACAAGATGGTGGCTCAAGTGGTAAGATGCTGGGCTTGCATACCATTAAGATCAGCAGCTTGGCGGTTCAATTCCCGAGAGCGATAAAATCTATTTCCTGCTTGGGCAGGGG
>JANHJO010002736.1:94855-105764 GCA_032468235.1 Pseudoxyrhopus heterurus
TAGTATAGTGTATAGTATAGTATAGTATAGTATAGTATAGTATAGTATAGTATAGTATAGTATAGTATAGTATAGTAGTATTACCTCTCTCATGTTCCTGCAATGTTCGTCTGCAACTCCAATAATCCCTTTATTATTTACTATAGAGTTTTAATGATGTGGCATATCGTTGAAAATCATTTGTCATTTAAGGGATAAAATGCTTTAATTTGTAATACTTTGATCTGAGGGTGGTTGTTCTTCTTAGCCTTATTCACTTTTCTAGCATGGTTCTACCATCTGTGGCTTTTGTCCTGAAAAAAAAAATGAAGAAGTAACAACAAGAAGTAAATAAGTAAGTTTAAGGATTAAAAAGAAAAGTATCACTTTTTGGTAAGCAACAGAAGAGGGGCTAGAAAGTGAATTTTGACTAATAAATATTTGCCCAGGACTATATTAAAGTTAAAAAAATGAAACATATAATAATAAGCAATGTCCTAAATTATAGAACTGGGCAAAGCTTCAGGCAGATACCAAACCTTTGAGTAATGCGTCCTTTTGAAGCTGGGAACCCCTTATTTAGTTTTTATTATTCAGAGATTTTGCAAAGGATTCTGCACCATGCACAAGAGAATAAAGAACAAAATTAATAAAAATGACAATGAGCAGTAAAAATTCCTTAATCAAATTACCTTTGATAGATGCCCTCAATCAAGTCAGCTGGATCTGATAACTTGCTGAAGAGTGAAGTAAAATAGTTATGGTGCTTGTTTTAAAAATGTATTCTGTGCACGTTCACTGCCATGTTCAGAAGGCTCTTTTGATTATTGGAGCTACTGGCAGAGGGAAGTGTTAGAGGGAAGTAAAGCACCTTGCTGAGGGAAAACCATCTGACCATTGAACTTTGGTGCGATAAGTAGCATTGTCTCTAGTTTGCAAAAGATGTGGCATGGCCACCGCACATAGCAATAGCACTTAGACTTATACACTGCTTCACAGTGCTTTACAGCCCCCTCTAAGCAGTTTACAGAGTCAGCATATTGCCCCCAACGATTTTGGGTCCTCATTTTACTCACCTCAGAAGGATGGAAGGCTGAGTCAACCTTGAGCCTTGTGAGATTTGAACTGCCAAATTGCAGTCAGCCGGCAGTCAGCAGAAGTAGCCTGCAGCACTGCACTCTAACCACTGCGCCACCGTGGCACATAGGACAATTGTCAACACTTGTATGTAGTGAAACATTGCCTCACAAAATGGCCTCCTACTTCTTGAAAGAAAAACAAAATGGTTAGATTGTATCACCTCAGCAGCACTTTCAGCACATCTGAGAGTTGGAAGAGGCCTTCCATACTTCTATAACACATTTGTAAAGTTTTCTATTGATTACTGGAACTGCTGGAAGAGGCTACTATGGTAATCCAAAATGCCTCACTGAGCAGCCCTAAAACCTTTTTTCAATGACACCAGCCACCATATTGGACATAGGCTAATTTTATTTAATTATTAAATTCATATTCTGCCCATGTCATGGTCTAAAGTGATTCTGAGTGGCTTAGAATTGCTTGATATTTTAGATATCAATTCACGTTCTTTCTAACTTGTTCACTTTGGAGATTTCTGGTTTGGACTTGCAAGCCATGTGGCTCGAGGTGGCAGATGAACTGCATAAATAAATAAAATTAGTAAGACAAAATTCAGTTGCCAACTTCTTGGCTTTCTCTTCCTCAAAGAGATGTGATGAGAATAAAATAAAATGCATATATGTATTTCTTGGAGGAATAATAGAATAAATATTTTCCTTCCTTCCTTCCTTCCTTCCTTCCTTCCTTCCTTCCTTCCTTCCTTCCTTCCTTCCTTCCTTCCTTCCTTCTTTCTTTCTTTCTTTCCTTCCTTTCTTCCTGGGTCTTGTCCAATGGGAAACATCTTATCATAGTTTGGAAGCCGGAAGTAACTCCCTCATTCTCTTCATCTTCCAATAAAATCTAGATATCTCAGAAGAAGAAATCCCTAATTGATATTTCCTTGCTCATTCTCTTCTTGTATTCACACAATGTAATTTCTATAACACAGGCTCATGTAGAACTAAATGTGAGGATGAAAGTTTGAGACTGAAAGATCCCCCCCCCCTCTGGATCAGAAGCAAATGAAAGCCAATTTAATCTATGAAATCAGAATAAAGATTGGTTCTACAGGGTTCTTCCTACAGTATTTGAATGGAAAATGTAACTGATCAAAGAAATGGCACCAGGATTATAACATTTTAAGTTGAAATTGCATCGTGGATAATGACAACATGCTGGGAACTGCCAAACAGTGCCATAAAAAAAGTTAACATTGAAAGGCGAGGAGCAAATCAAACAGCAAATAATCAGTATTCAAAGACAATGTAAGGACAAGATTTTGTTCCCCCATAAACAGGTTCACATAAAAGTGCAAGACAGAAAAGTATTTACTTGCTCATAAATGAGGACTGTATAATATGCCACTGTTATAGATCGGAAACCTGCAGCAAACAAAAATCTCCTGTAATTTTTCTATGAAAGCGGGGAAAAAAAGATCTAAAGTTTCTTCAAAAATTCCGATCATTCAAACATTTTTCAACATTTTAAGTAGTTATTTTGCTCATGCTTTTGTTACTTTCATGGACTTAGTCCATTTCCAACTAGGATCAAAACCGATAGTGTCTTAAAGTTCATGAGATAATTTAGTTTCCTCCTCCAAAGTTGGAGATCCTTCAGTTCTTTCTTCAAAGGCAGAGGCATGGAGAAACCAATGCTGTGTTTTCCTTCTCCTCCATGTTACTCTTCAAAGCTCTGAACCCCAAATCAGAAAAGTGTTAAAAGGGAAAGGGAAATGTGCAGAACGTTTGAGGATTTACCATGCTGTTCTGAGCTTATTCCAAGACACAGAAAGAGTGGTCAAATTCTTACAATCACAGACAGCACTATATTCTTTTGCTAACTCTGAATTTGGAGTGGTTTAACTTTAGAATTGGTATCCCAATGTCTAGGGAAGTCAAATGATGTTAGGAATCACCTTGAGATCCTAGAAACCCCTCAAGATCCAGTAAGTAGCTAAGAAAATAGAATCTGTTCTGAAATGTTCTACAAGAGAGGCTCTCTGGGACTGACCAGCTTCCTCCGATTGTTTTTTCTTCTCCCTTGAACAAGAAGGACCTGGTCCAGCTCTCATCCTTCAAATAATATCATTTTGCTGGACCCAGGAGTAGAGCCTTCGCTGTTGTTGTATCTCCATTTCTGCTATGATCCATATGGTCCCACCTAGTTAGACTTTCGTAAGGCTGTGTCCTCAAGCATTTGCAGAAGCTCTGCTGGTTGATTGTTTTATTGTTCTTTTCTTTGTTGTAGTTGATATAATTTCCATGATCTTGAATATTTTTCGGTATCTGGGATCCCATTTCCAAGGCAATGGCAACATCAATGATGAGGTGTGAGCAAGGGTGAATGCAGCCTGGATGCGTTGGCGAACTCACCGGTGTATTATGTGACAAACGAATGCCAACCCATCTTAAATCTGTCCATCCATCCTGTTGCACTGCATGGCCCTGAATGTTGGACAGCAACAACAGGGACCGAAAGCTATCTCCATGCCATGGAAATGTGAATGTTCCATTGAATGCCAGGCATCTCCCTTCTTGACCATCTCACAAATGACACCATTCAACAACATTTTGGTGTGACACCAATTATAGAGAAGATGAGAGAAGGCTGATTCTGCTGGTATGGACATATCCAGAGAGCAACACCTTCCACCATGGTCAAGACTACCTACCAACTAGAAGTCAATGACCAGTGACCTCACGGGCATCCAAAACAGAAATGGTAAGACATCATCAACAAAGATATGCAAGCCACAGGTCTGTACCCTGGAGACGCAGCTAACAGTGAAAAATGGCATTTAATGATCCGAAAAATGGACCCTGCACTTGCAGGAATATGCTAGGAAGAAGAAGATTGTTGATTTTTATTGTAGAGTTTAATCTTTATAACTTGCCCAAAGTCAATGCTATGCAGGCCCAGAAATCAAAGATCTTCGAAGATTAAGTTTTAGCTCTAAATATCCATATGCATTCAATTTTATGGCTTAATTTTTGTAACAGGTTTTATATTGTATTGATTTTATTATTAATATTGGATTTTTTTTCAACTTTTATGGATTCCATGACATTTTAAATAAACATTATTTAAACAATTTGGCATTCTGAATAATCTAGTCTTGTTTTTTGAGTTAGAATTGATTTATTTGTGGCTTTGCATTGTTCTTCTGAATTTTGTACAAAGTTCATACATGGGTGAATTACCCCTCTCCCCATCTTACATTAGTGATGTACACATGAATAAAACCCTGCAGGAACAATATTGATAACTCTGCTTTCAGAGTGGTCAGTTTCATATATGCAGCTTTTCTGTGTATAGTTCTTGCAGAGATTTATTCATAAATTGTCTCAATAACAAGTCAAACCTGCAATAAAACGAAGTAAAAAAAAAACTGTTCCTGATCACTGCCTTCTCTTTTCCCTTTCCCTATTTCTTAGTTTTGACCCCAAAACTAAACCTCTGGGTATATTTGGGTATGTTCAGTTGTTACATAACTTGTTTGGAGTGCATGCCCCTCTGAAACATTTGAAGTTCCTCTTAAATCTAAGGATCTCTCCTCCCCCTCTCTCCCTCTCCCTCTCTCTCTCCATATGTGTCACTTTAGCTGCATAAATACACATGCAAGTGTGCAATAACACACCCAAATTCTGAAACCAAACAATTGTATTTTGTATACTTCAATGACAGTTAAAGATCCTGTACATCAGTGTTTTTCAACCTGGGCCACTTGAAGATGAGGAGTTCTGTGAGTTGAAGTCCACACATCTTCAAATGCTCAAGGTTGAAAAACATCGCTGTAGATCCATTCCTTGTCGGCAATGCACTGGAATCAACTGATGACTTTTCCCAAGTTGAAACATCTCTGGAAACTCAAAGTAAGCCAGAAGAATTTTTGGTAGGACAAGTGAGAGTTTGTTCTCTGTGTTCAACAACTTCCCTGCCTCCTTAGCATTTCTGGAGTTCACTTAAAGCAAGATAAGAAGCATGTTTGGAGGTTACCCCTCAGGCTAACCATCTGTGAACAGTTGTATAAGGCTGTTCTCAGCAATAGTTCAGGCATCTCTAGGGAAAAAGTAATGATGGCAGACAACATGTGGCATCAAATTGATTGCACTGGTGCACATTGACAGAACCCCAGCAGCTTAAAAGACAGCTCGGATTGGACTTACAATGAAACTGAACTGCTGTGACAATTGTTATACGACATCTGAGAAGTCATAAAGAAAGAATACTGCAGAAAAACGTCAGGTACTTTGAGGGCAGCCAGACAGGCTCCAACTAGGTTTTATTTCATAAGTTAAAGCCTCTTTCCTTAAACAGGAAAGAAGAAGATGGGTAAAGTTTGTGGCTTTCTGGTTGAGTGGCACTATGTTTACATCTGGAAATTTCCAGACTTCTTATTTGGGAAACAAAATGGCCGAATACCACGAGTTTATACCATCAATTCATATTTCCACATTGTATGAGGTGATGGTGCAATTTGCTATATATTACTGAAGATTATACAGTAAACAGAAATCTGAACCAAAAAAGTTTTATGTTTGAATACAATCTTATTTTATTCATTTGCTTGTTTTTGTTTAAAAGACTTATACAGCTACTGACATTAAAAATCACAATCCTGGACAGTTTACAATAAAAAGATTAAAATAAAACTTTGCAAACAAAATTCCTTACAACAATGAAGACAAAAGCATGTTGTTCTCCCCCGACTCCTCCTCCTTGTTTTTATTGACACTGGACTTTCTGGTAAAGAAGATACATCTATAAAATTTCAAGAATTAAATTAAGAATTCAGGTACATGAATCAAAATTATAGGCTGTCTATGTTGCACTTAAAGTTTCTTGGCCAAAGGACAAGAATTAGAATTGATAACATAACAAATCTAGCACCATGGTTCAGGTTGTAGGATCAATATGGATAAAGCTCAAATGTTGACACAGGACTTGAGAAACAAAGTCACTCAGTGAGAGGTAACAAATCCATATAGACTGCAAGATTTGATTATCAATAAGACACAGATAAAACCTTTTGAGACCATTCTCTTTAGAATGACCAGAGTCAGATAATCAGTTTCAGTATCTTCAGCTAAGGATAGTATTAAAGAATTGCAAAAACAAGGAAGAATACTTACAGACTTGACCAATTGTGAAAGGGGGGGAGGGATTTACAGAACAATTGGTGTGTACCTTAAAACCTAACTCTAAACCTGCAGCTGCTTTTCTAAATTGTTGGTGAAGTATGACTCAGAATCAAACATGAATAAATAGATGCCAAATTTGGGTACAATAGTGGATATGCCACAGTTAGTATTTCAATGGAAGAAAAACATTAAAGTTAAAGTATTATAATCAGTTTGCTTACCATCCAAACTGCTCCACAAAAGATGTTATTTCTTCTGTTCTCCATCCGAGCTTGGAGCACTTAGAGGAAAGAAATACTCATGTGTGTATGCTGTTTGTTGACTTCAGTTCAGTATTTAATACAATCATTCCTCAGCATCTATTAGGCAAACTGGGCCTTTTAGGCTTTAATGCTTCTTTGTTCAACTGGATTCATGGTTTTCTTATTGATAGGTCCCAGTATGTGTGAGCTGGGACTAATATTTCGAACACCATTTTCTTGAGCACAGCTTCTCCTCACGGCTGTGTCGTAAGTCTGCTGTTGTTCACCCTGTTGACTGTTGTTCACGCTGTTGACTAAGTCTGCTGTTGTTCATCCTGTCGTGGGACTGTTGTGCAAGGTTTGTCACCAACCATATTTTGAAGTATGCAGATGATACAACAGTAGTGGGCCTTATTCAGGACGACAGTGAGCGTGGTAGAGGGTTTTTATTTTTGTGCAAGCACACTAGAATTAGGTTACTTCATTCTAAGCAGAACTTTTTATTGCAAGTTGTTCAATGAAGTTTTCAGGATTACTAGTTCTTGTTTCTGAGGAATCAATCAGCAGATATTCAGCTTTGTCAGTTTTAAACTTCACATCGTTTCTTCAAATAGACAGATTTCTAATTCAAACTATCCTTAATATTCTGAATAAATTCAGTCATTCTAAAAGTCTGTATATCATCAGCATGAGATTTTAAAGTGATGAGAAACTCAGTGTGATCCTTTTGTTCTTTCTCTTTGGAGTGTGAACTAAGTGTAACCCAGTATAGCTAAGTATAACTAAGTATAACCAACTTAAATAGCCTATTGGTCAGTTAAACAACCTGTTCTCTCTCATGTGAGGTGGAGACTATTGTTTGCACTGTCTTCTTGATTTTGGAATCAACGAAATCATTGTCAACTGCTAACAATGTTAGTATTTTAGACAGGATTTTTTTTCTGTTTAGCAATTTAGCAGTTAATCTGTTAATTGATAAGGAGATTACCACTTAGCTCAAAAAATGCAAAATCATAAATTCAGCACACTAGCTACTGAAATGAGACTTAAATAGACACAGGTAAAGAGGCTTATTTTTACTTCAACGACTTGTTTCCATCATAAAGATAAAACAATTTTCCTTGCCAGCAAAAAGGCAGTATGGTTCTTCTGAACAAAATGTTTTTATGTTGCTTGTAGCCTGGTTAATTCCTGTAGGTTGTAGAAACTTCTGTGCATGCATTGGGGCTATACAGTAACTTATTCCAATGCAAATGGGTTATAATATACATGTAGGTACATGTGTATGACTGCGTTTATACAGTATGTGTATACATCCACATACATACAGTACGTATGCATATATATGCAAAATAGTACAAAAAAGAATATTTCCTCTGGATCTAATAATTTGAAGGAAAAAAAATCTATAATTTCTTTAGCGTCAAATCTCCTTTGCAAACAATCTTGATGTTTTCCATTTTTTACTTTTAATATATCTGAATTATGTTTAATTATATTATTTTTAACTATTCCATTAACCAACCTGGGGAAAAATCATTACAAAAATATATAATAAATATGCACATTTCTCTCTGATCTTTAGAAACTCTGCAACTGCGACATTACAGTTGGCTGAGAATATAGCATTTGCATGTTTACCACTCTGCAGTTTGTAAGAACCTTCAGTTCAGGGAAATCAAGAACTGTAATTCCCACTATACAGGTTCATGCATAAAAATGCTAAGCAAGCTGTAGCTTTAATCATCAGTGTTGTAGACTGATGATTAAAGTGCAAATGCAGATTCTCTACTCACTGACTGAAATTCTGGCTAACTTGACAAATTGGTGGTTGTCCCCTCCAACAAACACATAAGCAAACCCAGTGGCCTAATTATGGCAGAAACTACTGCACAAGATAATGAAAGGCTAATCCTTTCCCAGTATTTTAAGAAAGAGAGAGAAATCCAATATTAGGTGAAAGACAGACTCTAAAGCTGTAAAGATATTCTGTTCTACTTTACATCACTTCTACCACCAGGCTCCATGTCTAGGATTAGAAGGGAGTTAGCTGTTGTATAATCCCACTTTTAGATTTATATGTCACATGGAATTAGGTGATAATAATCATTATAAAAGAAATGGTTAAGGCATTTATTTACATATATAACTTATTCTATGCCAGGTGGTTCTGGGCAGTTCACAATAATAATAAAAAAATTAAGTCAATAGAACATAAAATATAGCTATAATCATTGTAGCAGTTCATTGTATTACAATAGTTTATATCATTTAATGACACTATTTACTAATATTTAATTATTTACAATACTATAATATATAATCATAATAGTTTGATGCATAATAGTTTATTAAATAAATCTGAAGCACTTTTTTGGATTGGAACAAATTGCTACATGGTTTAGAGCATCATGCACACAGGACTATCATATGAATGGCAATTTCCATCAGAACCCGTCAATGGCTGCAATATTTAGCATATTTTTCACACTATAAGATGTATTTCCCCCCCCCCAAAAGTGGGTGGAAATGTCTATAGACTGAATGTTGCGGAAGCCCCATCCACCCGCCGGCCCCCACACTTTGGCTGCTTTTGGCCTCCACGTGCCTCGTTTTCAGCTTCCGTGCTCCCCATTTTCAGTCTCCGCGCATCCTGTTTTCAGCCCATTCCAGGCGGTCGGTTTCGCCGCAGCAATCGGTGGCAGTAGCGATTGGCGGCGATAGGCGCCTGGAACGGGCCAAAAATGGGATGTGCGGAGGCTGAAAACAGGACACATGGAGGTGGCGATAGGCGGCGGCAATCTCCACAGCCTGGAACAGCTGATCGGCCAATCCAACCACCAATCAGCTGCTCATGCTAAATCAGGCTGCGATAATGTGCTGAAGCTGACAAGGTTGTTTGCTGCAAGGATGTTAGCCAGATGAATACCAATGGATGCTGGGAGACAGAGACAGATTTTTTTTTCTTGTTTTCCTCCCCAAAAGCTAGATGCGTCTTATGGTCCAGAGCATCTTATAGTGCAAAAAATACAGTATGTCTGATGGGACTGGATTCCATTTCTGGAAGGCCTTTGTGTTGCCAATGTCTGCATTTCCGAGATATTCAATGCTTCAAAGTTCTTTCTCTTGCCATTTTGTTTCCTGGACCAATTTGCTCAAGGAGATACTAATACAGATAGTCCTCAACTTATGACTACAATTGAGCCCCAAATCCCTGCAGTTGTTAGGTTAGTACCACGGTGGTTAAGTGAGCCAGCCTTCTCCATTGACTTTGTTTGTCAGAAGGTTGCAAAAGGGGATCGCGTTTATGACAGTTGTGGGGTAATGCAACCGTCATAAATATGAACCCATTGCCAAGCATCTGAATGTTGACCATGGGGATGCTGCAATGGTCGTAAGTGTGAAAAACATTCATAACCAACTTTTTCTAGTGCCATTGTAACTTTGAACGGTCACTAAATGAACTGTTGTAAGCTGAGGACTACCTGTAGATCTTTTTTGAAGTGATATCTGAGAATCAAAACAGGGGCATGATTATTTCAATGTGATATGCAAAATAACTTGGTTGTTTCCTTTCTTCCACCCCAAGGCTTATACTCAACCTCTCAGTTCCTTAAAGGATTGTCTTCGATCTATACATTTCTGCACTAAGTACTTGCGTGTGACTTTGCCCTGTGCACCTTCTCAGCAACCCAACAATCTGTTGAAAGAGTTAGTCTTCTGAAGCCTAATGAGATGTGACTCCACTGGTGTACTGGAGCTGGCTTGTATCTGCTCATGAGAACCGATTGTTACATTTTCAGGAATTCTGCAAGACTGTTGACAGCAGAGCAGAGCAGAGCCCTGATGCCCAGCATGCCAATCAGCTGTTTGACACCTTGCAGTGCAACACAGCGGTGCTTGTACATTTATTACTACATCACGGTGTGAGTCTCAAAGATTCAATATGGCTCATTCCCAAGAAAGAAAGTCTAAGACTGCAGCTTTCTTAACAAGAATTAAACAGTAAGCATGCCATACAAATAACACAGCAGGTTCTTCTGGCACCAACACCTTTGCTTTTCCTGTGAAAAGCCATCTGGAGAAACTCGTATCTTCTTATAGGCAAAATAGATATATTGCTATTTTCACAAGGCCACCCCATAAGCTCCTATTCAAATATCAATGTAATTAAGTTCAAGGAGGTCATCTCCAAGTAAGAGGCATTGCAACCATGCTCAAACACGATCAAACAGCATCCTTAAAAACTATCAAATGTTTACAACTTTCCAAGAAGCTGCTCAAAAATGACCATGTTTCTTCATCTCCCCCTCTTCTTGTCATTAGCTTATCTATATCTATAAAACAGAGTGTGTGTGTGTATGTTTGTGGGTATGTCCCAAATAGGCTCTTCCATGCCTGCACGAATCTGGCCCAAACTTGCCAGGC
>JANHJO010002736.1:127785-139824 GCA_032468235.1 Pseudoxyrhopus heterurus
GGGCTTACTTTTGGGGTAGGGCGTATATTAGCCCCCGCAAAAAAAAATTAGGCTTGGGCTTATTTTTGAGGTGGGTCGTATTGTTGGAGAAACACGGTATATATGGAAAGATGGGGCGGGGGGGTGGAGCATCAGCATAACCAGTCTACAGGAGAGCTGGAAGGGCTACAGTGGGTTGAACCATGCATGGGGCAAGAGACCGAGATCAATAGAAACTGTATAAAGTTGGGCTGGGATAAGGTTTATGGATATTGATTTATTAGAGCAATACCCCACTCCATCTGGCACCCCTTTGGACAGGTTTGTAAGGATGCATTTGCATACAGTGAATAGATAATGAGCATGGGAATAAACTTAAGCACACATGGGTAAGTTCAAGATGGCGAGCTTCAGTATAAAATTTATAGGATTTACAGAAAAGGAGCTGTTAGGAACACAGCCTCTGGCTTTCTACGATTGAACTTTTTAATTGTAAGCCTCCCGGAGTCATTCGGAAGTCAGGCAGCCTTGAAATTTTGATAAATAAATTTGCATTTCATTCCGTTATATTAGAAATCCCACCATGCGTAGATGTAGAATAAATGCAAGACATAAATACAAGCAAGGTGTGTAACTAAGAACTAATATATGGAGCTTCATGTCCTACAAAAAAAAAATTCATGTACAGAAAGCAGGGTTTTTTTTCATTTATACATATATTCCTCTGTTATGTGCCTGTCTTTCAATAGGCACCTTGTACAGCAAGACATGAGAACACCCCTCCTGAAAATGTCTACATCAATTCAGTGGGCAGAGGTAGGGCAAGCTAGTAGGGCTTTCCATGTTTCATTTCAATGTGTGACCGGACGGATTTACAGAGCTATATCTATAAAACAGATTTTGCATGTGTTATGTTTGTGGGTATGTCCTGAATAGGCCCTTCTATGCCAGCACCAATCTGGCCCAAACTTGTCAGGCACATATCTTGCACTCCCGTGACAAACACTGGGAAAGGGGGGGTCACGAATGCCATCGGGCCTTCTTTGCCCCCCAAAAAAGACTGCTGAACTCCACACACCCCCACCAACACTTTACTGTGCACATGTATAGGCCTCTGCAGCTGCCGAGGCAGCAACGGCCAATCCAACCAATAGAGGCAAGGCATGCAAATTGGGAAAGAACGCTGGGAATTGTAGGCTGCAGCATTCCCTGCTCAAGGCATAAATACTCGGGCGAAGCCGGGTTATCGGCTAGTATAGGTACCTGAGCCAAGAAAGAGTACTACCAAATTGCTCAACCTTGAGGTACTTCCAGAGTGATGAGAGCGGAGTTCAACTAGCACTGGCAGGACTACCATAAAAGTAAATATTATTTTCCACTAGGAGATTGCAAAGTTTAGGCTTGTAAAGACATTCTAAGCGAAGTCACATGAACAAAGCCTTTTAAAGCAAGGTCAGCCTTGCACCTTGAAAGAGCTTGGATAGGCAGAGTGTTTAATAAGGTGACAAATCTCAATGGCAGCTGCTTATGGAAATGTCAGAGAGCCCATCCTATCAGTCAGCCAACTACTCTCCACCCCACCGAGCAGCCTCCATATATAATAATGAAGTTACAACATTCAATGTTGTCTGTAAGAATCTCAGAAATAACAGAAAAGCCAGTGAAGCTCTGAAGCCAACTGATTCAATTTGTTACTTCAGAGCAAGGCCCCAGTTTGATTTTCTAATCTGCACTGAAGGCTTTGATTGACTGAATCTTATTCACATCTAATCATTCATTCAAAGCTTCACGCAGCCCTATAAAGCAATTCTATTGGCTGTACTGAAAATTGAAATTGGGAAATTAATTAATCCTATCTCATTGTAGACTATGGAAAAACAGTACTGAGTTTTTCTGAATTATGCTTGGTACTGTGACACAAAATCAGTTTGGTTTAATACCTCAGGGATCCATTTGTAGATTTCCCATTCAGATTACAGTACATAGTCTGTGCACACACCTAATACTTTGGTAGGGATTATATTTTCTGCCTAGCTAACCAGAGTAACCTCGCTTGCTTTGGGTATTATTTGACTGGATAGCTTTCACATTTATTTCTTTGCTTCAGGCAACAGAGTATCTTGGATTAGTCCCCAGCTGTCATTTTACATGGGAATGAAATGCAAGAATGAAAGGATGATTGGGGTTATAAATAAAAAAAAACCCAGCTCAACTCTATAATTAGATACCATGAGACAATAAATTTTGGTGTTCCAAACTTTAATGAATTGTTGTTGAATTTTTTTATTTTTGTTTTTTGATTGTGCCAGGCTGAGGATAGGTGCTTTGGGATTTTATGCATCACAACATCAAGTTGCTTGGCTCATGTTGGGTACTATGCACCTTTAAGAGGCTGTAGCAAGTTAAAATCTATGAATTACAAACAGTGCATCAAAATGTTTTGCATTAGCCCAGGGCATGAAGATTTTCAAAATGTAGTTCTTGTTCATTAAAAAATTGCCAGCAACACAAAGAAAGAGGTGGCTTTCACAAATACATTTTAAAAGCTCTTATATTCATAACTTAATAGCTGAAAAGTGATTACATCGTTGACTTATAAATGGGAGGAGATGATATGCAAAATTATTTTAAAACTTTATTTAATGTTATTTATAGTGAGAATTCACTAATCACCCAGGATACCTGTTTTCAGCCATTTCTAACCACAGAGCATTGTAAGTTAGTTACTTGTATCTCAGTGAAGGATAAGGACTGGTTGACTATCATTGAGATATAACATGTAATGATAAAGATCCCAGTAGACAATGTATGTATTATTGACAATTTCATTAGATTCTTTTTAGTTCAGACATACAGGGTGTGGACTATGAGACATGGGGATACCTGTGGCCACATGAGAAGGAAAAGAATATGACAATTGTCAGACATGTCAACTTACACCCCACAGAAGGGAATATATATAACTCAAGGTTGAACTGTGGAATACTTTCCAAGCTTGGTAGTTTGCTTTCAGGTATTTCATTATCCAACTGGGTAACATAATCATTGTTATTGATTGTGGGATATTTTTCCCTGTTTAGATGTAGCACCTGCCAGCGTTGGTCAGGATGTGGTTTTCTCCTTGGAAATTCTTTGATTAGCCTACTGTTTTCTGCTTGATATTTTTTGTCTGGCGTTAATCCCTGCTTATCTGAGTATTGACTGCTGGAGGGAATGTCTTCAGGTCTTTTTGTTTCCTTCTTAGCTCTTTGTTGTTGCTTTTGAATGCTGTGTAAATATGGTTTATTTCTATGTATTTATTGATGACTGATTTCTCTGAATGCCAAGCATCCAGGAATGCTCTAGTATTTTTGGATTTGGCTTGGTCTATCAATGAAGCAAAAAACAATACCCAGAAAGAGCACCACAGTCTCCAGACATTATCCTTTCATCCCACCTGACACATCAGAGACTGGTATTAATCTTTTATATACCAAACAACATGACAGAAATCTCTGAGGCATGATTTTCAAAAGGAGAGGGAGAATAGAAACTTGTGTTGAAACCAAGGAAAAGATTTCTGACTATGTAAAAATCAAGCAGCCTAGAACTAAGGAGCAAGAGACCAAATTTGGCTTCCTTGTTAGTTGCTACTATGAATAAGTGAGAGGGTTCAATCCTTAAACCAAACTCTAATAGCCTTGAAATATTTTACCAAGGGTTTGCATTTCCTTTTTAACACTTTAACACTCTCAAACATTGCATCCACCCTCATTTTCCTCTTTTGTTTCAAAATAATGGAAATATTTAATACATGGGCCATGGTTTCTACAACTGGCCAAACAATGTATACCTAACATTTATAGTATTCCAGAAACAGAAATAGTAGCAGTATTAAATGTCCCTGAAACTGCAACCAAGAAAAAGAACGTATGGTTGCTATAGTTACAGAGAGTGAATATATCACGAAGAGCATACAGTATGACATAAAATACTGCCAAAAGATAATTGTCTGACGCTTCATAAAAACAATAGAAACTTGTCAACATTTGGTAAAGTATTTTTGAAATCTGACAAAAAAGCTGAAGCCCAAATGGAAGAACAAGATCAGATTAATAAATATAATGCCTTTGCAGATACCTTCTAAAACAGCTTCATCTTTTACAAAAACTGCTAAGGTCTCTAGATAGGAGGAAGAACAACATATTTTTATATTGACAACCTGGCACATGAAGATGTTGATAAAATATTAGCCAATGTATGACAATTTGGGCTTTGGATAAACAACCTAAATAATTAAATATATTGTGGAAAATTACCCCCAAAAGTACAAAATAAAGATTATGCAAAACTAAAACTTTCTTTATATCAAAGCCAACATCATCCAGGAGACATATTATATGTGGACTACAGTGAAGGGCAGATTGCTGCCCCAGAAGGTTTCACTCGTTTTCTGGCTGTTATTGATGGATTTAGCAATTCAGGTGAGATTTCCCCTACCAAACAAAATACTGCATTGGAACTGATAAGATATTTGATCAAGATGTAATAGGTAGATACAATTTGCCTAATGAGTTGAGGTCCAACAAAGAGTCAATATTTATTTTTGAGATTCTGTGAACTCTGTGTCATGAATCCTAGGCTGCATTAACAGAGGGATATAATCAAGATCACATGAACTTCTAGTACCATTTTACAAAGCCTTAGTAAGACCACACTCGGAATATTGCATCCAGTTCTGGTCACCACAACAAGAAAAATGAAGCTGTTGAGCCTCTAGAAAGAGTGCAGAGAAGAGCAACAAAGATGATTAGGGGGCTGGAAGCTAAAACATATGAAGAACAATTGCAGGAATTGGGTTTGAATTTTTATGGCTCATATTTATGATGGTTGCAGTGTCCCAGAGTCATGTCATCATTTCTTTCAACCTTCTGACAAGCAAAGTCAACGAGGAAGCCAGATTCACTTAACAATCATGTTACTAATTTAATAACTGCAGTGATTCAATTAACAACGATGGCAAGAAAGGTCATAAAATTGGGCAAAAATCACTTAACAAATGTCTCACTTAATGACAGAAATGTTGGGCTCAATTATGGCCCTAAGCTGGGGAATCACCTGTAACACCTGAAAACATTTATACCAATTCAAATGATATAGTTCCAAAACCAATTCCCAAATCTACTAACGTGGGTAATCTATGCTTTTTAAAGAAAAACGCTTTTATTTCAACTTTATTTCCATAGAATGAGCTGGAAAATGCTTCGGTAAAGGTATCTGCTGAAATCAAGAGGGTGCTTGTGATATGACAGCCTCCAGTATTAAGTTGCTAGAGTGTGAAATAGAACAACTGAGTAAAAGGGTATTAATCAAAACCATTTAGCAGTTGGTCTGCTGTTTGCATCACATGGGGAGATTAATTCTTGTCGCTTTTATGACAATCAACCTGGTGTTGTAAAATTTTCCTTCGCTGGGTCAAACAGAAGCAAATTATATGGGGGTCAGGAAAACGGAAGGTGTGAAAACAGATAATGGCTTCAATACCCCATCTCTCCCTGGTGGAGAGAAAGACTTATACGGATAAGTTAAAGGGAAGACTGACATTTAAGAAGGGAAATTTAATCGTAGGTGATTGGCTTAGAGAAGGTCTCTATAGCACAACTCTGTGAATAATAATTAATATTCTGTAATCTGATAAAAAGCAATGCCGACAACTTTCTGGGTTCCCTCCTGTAAAGGCTTGACCTAAGGAGAGCATCTCTTGTACAAAAAAAACTCCAATAGAATAAGCCTATATTGTTTTGTTCCCTAAGTCTCGTTTATTTGTGCATACAGCTGGGCAGAAACTCTTTCTGTAGCTGGAGATTTCCATGACAATAGTCAGATAAAATATAATGTGAATGAAATACATAAAAAGCTAGACTTCTCTATGCGATAAGTTAGAGACAGACAATAGAGATGGAGTCTTTTTAGTATCATCTCGCCCTTAGCTTTCCCAATTTATCTTTCCTTACTGAAAAGTTTGGGCTCTGCATTATCTCCAGATCAGGGGTGGGCTTCAAAAATTTCAGCAACCGGTTCTCTGCCCGGTTGCTGGATGGGCGTGGCCATGGTGGGCATGGCCTAGTCTGCTTCCTGCACCATGGTGGAGGGGGGCATTTTCGCCCTCTCTGGATTCTGGAGGCTTTCCTCAAACCTCCAGGAGGGCAGAAACGGCCTCCCCCGGGCTCCGGAGGCCCTCTGGAACTTCCGTGTCAGCTTTGGAAGCCATATTTTACTTAGAAGCTTCCACGCTGCCTCATTTTAGTGCCTGGGAAATTAGGAGGGGAATATTATAGTGAGGTGGAACTTTAGACATAACAACATTCTACTTCTGAGTCAAGGACAAGTTATCCTGCACCTGGCAAGGAGTGGTTGAAGGGATGTCTCCAGTTAGAACATCCTGTTCCACATGTTTTCTTTCTTGGTTGCCACAATATTCTCTAGAGTCTTCTCTAAAACCATAATTCAATATATATGTATTAATAAATGCAAGATACAATTGGAAAAATCATAATGTATTGGAGATTGCCTTCATGCCATTCTTCTGCTGTAGTCACTGAGTAGTACTTACACATTATAAAGAAAGATGAAAAAAAAGTATACATAAAGGTGTGACATTATTTGAAAATATAACTTAGTCACAGATTATTAAAAATTTTACCTGCTGAGTTTAGTAAGTACATAGGGCCAATTAGGCTTCCTATTCCCATTTTATTACAGCAGTCATATATCCCAGACTTACAAATATCTCAATTAATTTTACCACTGATCTTAATGTGTCCAAAATAATGTTGCTTAATTCCTGCAAATTGTTCAGCCATGAAAATATATGTTTCCCCGTAGTAATATTCATTTCAGATTTATTCATTTTTCTTAATAGATTTTTTTTTCAAATTTAATCATGATGAGGTGATGATGTAGATGTATAAAAATGAGATATATGAACTATAAAAATTCAATATTGTTTTTAATCTTCCTGGTTTCAAAATACAGTGTATATCTGTAATTAAAAGGAAAGTATATGAGTAAATTTAACAGATTCTTGTTGTTTTATCTTCAGTTTTTAAAAGACTTGAAATTGGTTTGTATCTCCTTTTAGAACTAAAACCCTCCCAAGGTGGCTTCCCACTTAAAAAGAAAAAGCTATAAAAGTATAATAAAATAAAATCGAGTTAACAAAAGCAACTGCATTGACAACTGATTTTGTTACAAATCTAATGGAAAATATAAACAAGAGTTGAAACTTCAGCCAACACAACATAGGTGCATACTTCAAACCCAAGAATACACTAAGGCAGAAGCTTGTCCACTCCAGGGATAAAACACCCAGACACAAACTGAGCAACATGGCATATGCAGTACAATGCAGTGAATCATATGCAGATCTGTATATTGAGAAAACAAAACAACCACTTCATAAACGCATGGCACAACATAGGACAACAAACCAATCAGGACTAGATTCAGCAGTCCATCTGCATTTAAAAGATAAAGGCCACTCTTTTGAAGACAGCAAAGTCCACATTTTGGACAGAGAGGACTGTTGATTTGAAAGTGGGGTCAAAGAGGCTACAGTATCTATGTCAAAATTAAACAGCCCTCTCTCAACAGAGGGTGAGGGATTCAACATCATCTATCTCCAGTCGGTAATATAATCCTTTCAACAATTCCAAGGAGTATAAATCCTTCTATTCCCCACCATCCACCATCAGAGCTGAAGAAGCTTCTTGGATGAAAAGTGAAACATCTTCAAAGAAAAACCAGAAAGTCCAATCAACTCTTGAAAAAGTACCTTTAGGACAACCATGACCTGGATGACTAAGAATCTCCATAGTTGAAACTGTAGTTTATATCATAGAGACCAACACCATTATTTAGCTGAAAGTTGACTGAAGGAGCCAGGTTTTTAATTCAGAATATTGACAAAGGTTTAGACATGTGTTCTGAAAATGCACCTTTAAAAAAACGATTAAGCCCTATTCTTGAGTCTTACAACTAAGTGTTAGTTGGTTGACTGGTTATTTGCTTGATTTTCATTTGTGCTGTTCAGTCAGTGTTGACACCTTGGCAAGGTTTTGCCATTGCTTTCTTCCTAGGGCTGTGAAGGAATTGGTCTAAGGTCATGTGGCCATCTTTGGGTCCAAGGTGACCAGAACTCATGATCTCCCAGTTTGTAATCTGATGCCTTAACTTCTACCATACACTCTACTGATGTTTTTACCATTAGATGAAACTGTTATTGGTACTGGTAGCAGGGTCTTTGTAAATCATCACAAATCTTCCTTCAAATAATTTGTCCCAAGCTGTTTAGGATCGTTTAGCTGGGCATTAGTGTTTAAATAGTCTCAAAAATATACTGGCACCCAAATAATCAAGATCAACACATTATCTTCTCAGAGGGATCTAACTTTACAGCATACCCACTTAGAGTACATTTCAATAGACAAGGGTGGATATATGGAGAGAATAATAACTTTCAACCTTTGAAGAGGAAAACAGCTGGCAGATCAGCTACCTTTGATAAAAAGAAACTACTGATGGCAGTAATTAGCAATGAATCTAAGAGAAAATCTTGCAATCCATTGCTTTTTAATTTTGGTTTATTATCAAACTAGGATGGGGAGTATTTATTGCAACCCCCCACTCCACACACACACACACACACACACACACACTCCATCACACACATGTGCAACTCACATATACTTTACTGTGTAATTGTTCTCCTCTTTCTTATTACAAATATTTAGATATACTCAAATGCAAAAACAATTGATGTCATGCTCCATAACATGATGTCATTTAGGATGGCTTGTTCATGGCATTAGCTTGCACAAAAATACAGAAGTAAAAACCAAGCAGTCTAAAACCACTTGTTGATCCTGGAGGGAGAACGGGCAGATGATAAAAACCAGACTGTGGTGTTTCTTTTGAGGTGAAGGGAGGCAATATGTCAGTGCAATACATTTTATTGTTCAGTGGTGTTAGTATTTTTAATTAGACTCAATATAGAAGAAGAGCCAATATGGGGATGCTTGGATATCCACAGTAAGGTCATCCTTAATTTTATCAGATACTCTGTTCCAGTCATAAAAGTCATAGTATGATTTACACTATTTTCTTTATCATTCCTGTGTAACAGCCCAGAGTTTTCTTGTATGCAATATATAATGTTGCTGTGTTCAGGGCAGTTTTGTATTCTTTTGATCAGGAGCCCACTGATCACTGTAGCTGTGCATGCCGATAAAAGAAACTTTGCTGCAGGTATCTCTAAACATTTTGGTTCATTATTTAAGGGGATATTTGCCCTCAAACTCCTTGGCATAATTGGCAGGATCTGAATCTGCATAGATTACATGCAGTTGTATACAAATTTTGGGAGATGACTTATTAATGGCGATATTTGCGCTTCTAACATGAGTGGCATGGTGGCTTAAAAGTGGAGTTCTCGCCTCACAATCAGGAGGCTGTGAGTTCGATCCTGGATACCAGCACATATTTCTTTCTCTGGGTAAAAAGAGAATGAGCTGCTGTGAACTCCACGTAGGTGTCAGGAAGGGCATCCAGCCAGTAAATGCTCAGCTCCATTCAGTCACTCTGACTCCACCCTGATGCAAGGGATTGCAGGGTCATTAAAAGAAAAAAAATGTGCTATTAGTGTGTGTGTGTGTGTGTGTGTGTGTGTTAAATCTAGATGAACTGGATGAACTAAAATATGAAAGGAGAAGAACTTTATTAATAGGGCATACTTGCATTCACTCTCTCTTTTTCACTGGAATTATGGATTGTTCCTAAGTACTGCTAGAATCAGAAACATGAATGTTTTAGCCTAGAAATCTTAAATTCCCAATTTCTAGGGAGGAAATTCAAAGGAGGTGAATTTCACAGTTATCCACAACCCACAGTTTTTATCTCAGCTCAGCCAACTGAAGCTGGTCAGTTGATTGGTTAACCAGTTTCTGACGCATCATTATTACTGCTTGATTATGGTTATAATAATAAATAATATTGATGTTATGGGGCTGTTGTAAATATCATTAAGACAAGATATACAGAGAACATTTTGAAATCTGTTAGATGAGTAATGATTCTGCATTCTATGGAGTTGACTTTTATGTTCAATGAACCTAGCTTATATTATAATGTACTAGCTGATAACCCAGCTTTGCCCGGGTATTTATGCTGGTGGAAGCAGGGAATCCTGGAGCCTACAATTCTCAGTGTTGTTTGCCCAATTTGCATGCCTTGCCTCTATTGGCTGGAGACCCTCCGATTTGCATGCATTGTCTGTATTGGCAGTTGCTCCTGGGCACTCCAGAGGCCTCCGCACATGCTCAGTAGAGGTTTGTGGCTGCAGAGGTGTGGGGGTGTCCCATTTGGCACCAATTTTGGGGGTGAAAGAAGCCCTAACATCATTCGTGACCCACACAAGGAACCTCTCCGGAGTGTAAAGAACATGTATGGAAAGTTTGGGCGTGATTGGTACAGGGGTGGAGGAGCCTATTCGGCACATACCCACAAACATACACACCCACACTCTGTTTTATAGATATAGATTTCTATTCATTACTTTAGAAATGTGGTAAATAACCATTTTAAACATAGAAACCAGAAAAAATCTCCATAGCTGTATTCTGATATCAAGTGGGACCATCTTTGTGGTTATTTTTTAACATGAATGTTTCAAGTATGGTTCATATAGATACAAGAGGCATTCAGCAATGATTCTCCACCTGTGAAAAAAATAGATTCTCTTTCTCTCAGTCTCACATATCCCTTGAAAGCAAGGAGCTGCTAAGAAAACAGCAGGGAAGAGAACATTTAAGCTTCTTTACAGAGTATGAAGTGGCGCCTTTTCTTCAATATTGCTTAATGCACATGTTTTCTCAAGCTTTTGGTATGCAGCTGAAATTATTCCAACTCCCTATAGCCATTGAATCAAACTGTTTAATCAACTCTCCCTCAGGGCTTGGATCTGGCATAAAAGTATGTTTCTTCTTTAAAGTGGCCCCTGTCCTTTCAAAGTTGCAATCGTATTCTTCCCATATGATTTCTGGGTAAAGGACCATTAAACTGTGTTGTCAAAAAAAAGGGGGGAAGTGCTGGCATTTTGGAGAGAATTGTTTGCTCTGAAAAGCAAAATCCATGCAAATAGGATTCAGCTGTAATCCATCAATATAGCTGGTGAGGTCTGTCAGGGCAGAAACTTTCTTATTCATACAGGTGCTTGGTGGTGGGAAAACAAATGGGGGCAAAGATTGGCATTTATTTGCTGATGTCACAATTACTGATTTGTATATTGATTGATGCCGTCACTAAAGGTTGATGCCAGAGCTAAAAAAAAGTGGCTGGAATTCATGGCACCATCGGCATAAACACCAGAGCAGTGATTCCATGAATTCATATTCCTAAGCTTCTGTTGCCCAGAGACTCCATCTCACTTTCTTTCCTGGTGGTTTTGAAATAAATGATTATCGATTTAAAACTTTATTAAAAAAAACTCCTCGCCCAGCCATGGAAGGAGAATTACAAACCCTGAAACTGATTTTCGCTGTAGGTAAAGAATAGATTTTAAAGGAGTATGGATGCTGGTGAAAAGAGTTAGTGTTGCTTATAAAGTACCTACACATTCCTTTTATTGGAAGTCAAAAATGACTCCAGGCTGATGTTGGAACCTTTCCATCATAAGGCCAATGGCAGCTGTGTAAATAGCTTTTGAGTTCCTTGGGACAAGTTTGAATCTTGCCCAGAGAACCAGCCAGTGAACCATTATGGAAGTTGGAATAGGGAGGTTAATAAATATTTTTATGGGTTAGTCATTCTGCATTTTTTTATTTATGTATATGCCAGCTGGCTAAGGAGCATCATAAAAGTGAAAAGATAAGGAAAGATTGTAGAATGCCTAGAAAAAGATGTACATTGAATTGGCTTAAGAGCCTTGAGTGGTGCAGAAGGTAAGAATGCTGTACTTAAGTAATTAAGTATTCAGATCCCAGCTGCCTGCAATTTAGCAGTTCGAATCCCACCAGGCTCAAGGTC
>JANHJO010002740.1:8013-20194 GCA_032468235.1 Pseudoxyrhopus heterurus
TTCTCAAGCTGTTTGTTGATAATCTGTAAGAAGAGCTTGGGGGTAGGAATGACCTCCACCAACTCGTGGCCTCCAAAAAAAGGACGCCAGACAAATGTCCTGGCCGCTCCTGAACCTCCGTCGAGTTCAACCCCAGGCCCGTGACAGCCTTGGCTTTGGCCAGCAAGGCCTTGAGGGCATCGGGTCAAAATAACAACGGAGGCACTAGAAAAGGGGGGGGGGCCTTGCTCCCCAGACTGGAAATGCTTCCTGAAGGCTGCCCTAGGCCTGGGGGGTGCAGTGGGGCGCACCTGGCCAGCAGGAAGAGCGACGGCCGCTGCCCCCCTTGCAAAGCTGAGAAAGGCACTGAAGGGGAAGCGCTGGAGAGCTACTCACCACAGGAATGTGCAGCTTGCTCAAAGGCTTCCCGTCCAGCAAATAGGAGCCGGTGTAGGTGACGTACTCGGCGTAGCACTGGGGCGCTTGGGGGGTGATGTAGCAAAGGATTTTCCGCTTCTCCTCGATCTTCTTCCGGATCTGCAGGTACTCGAAGTACGGGTTGGACCGGTCGCTGTGGTACGGCTCGATGTCCTCCAGCTTGATGGTGTCGACGATGGCGGCCAAGGTCTGCTGGATCATCTCCCGGGTCTGCTGGGTGCTGGTGTGGATCTGCTGCTGGATCTGCTGGCTGGAGCGCTGGAACCGCCGCTTCCGCGGGTGCTGCGCCTGGGCGTCCTCCTCCTCGGCCACGCGCCCCCCTTTGGCCCGCGTGGAAGGGGCGGAAGCCGGGGGGAACTCCTTCTCGGAAGCAGCCGCTGCCGCCGCCGCCGCCGCGTTCTGTTTGTTTTGATTGGCCAGCATTTGGGCTCGATTCCTGGTGATCCGCTGTGGGATCTCTTCTATTTTGGGAGCCTTTGGGGGTTCGGGAATCGGCTTGGGGGCCGATTCTGTGGCTTCCAGCTGGACGTTCCCTTGAGGTGCCTCTGCCTGAGCAGCAGCAGCAGCCTGGCTGGGGGCCCTGGGGGCCTCTGGAGCTTCGGGGCTCTCCGTCCTGTCCGCTTGGCTGGGACAGCCCTGAGGGGCATCGCTGGAGCCCAGAGCGGCCGAGGAAGCTTCCTCCCCCGCCCTGGCCTCCCCCTCCTTAGGCTCCAACTGCCCCAGCTCTGCGGGTGGGGCGTCCGGGACATTCTGGGGGGCCTCTGCTTCTTCTGCCGTCTTCTGCTCTGGGGGGCTGCAGATCTCCAGGCCGGCTTTGGCAGAAGCCTCCTCCTTTTCCTCCCCCTGCAGGTCGGGCTCCCCAGGCAGGAGGCTTTCTGGACTCAGACCCAGATCCTCCTGGGCCTTTGCAGGCCCCAAAGGAACCTCGGCGTCCAGCAGGGCTGCGGCGATGGCTTCGGAAGGCGCAGCTGGGTGGCTTTCTTCGCCGGCCTCCACCATTTCCACCTCTGGAACCTCTTTCGTCTGGAGCGGCAACTCTGGCAGGGAGAACGGGCCCAGGTCCAAGTCGTCCTCAGAGTTTGCAAACGGATCCAGCCACGCAATCGGCTCCTCTGGGTTGATAGGGGCGATGCTGCTGTTGTCTAAGAAACTCTTCTCAACGGCATCCGCAGCTTCCACTTGGGGCTCCGCTGCTGGCAAAGCCGCGTCCGATGCATCTTCCAAGACAGGCTTGCAGGGGCTGAAAAAGCCGTCCAACCTGGCCGGGGGATCCACACAGGGAGTTGGCGGCTCTGCGGACACCATTTCGGGCGGGGTTGTTTCTTCCGGCTCTTCTTTTGCTTTCTCGTGCCTCGGCTCAATCACGGAAAGGGGGTAGGCGGCAGGGGAGCCGGGATAGAGCGTCTCTGCAGGAATGAAGGGCACCGGTGCGACGGGGTGCGCGGTATCGAGAGAACAGAAAGGCTTTGGGGAATCGGGGCGATGCTGGGGAGACTTCAGAAGCAGCTCGGACCCCACTGACCAGCTGGCAGGGTGTTCAGGAGGGTTGCCAATTAAGTCAGGTGGCACTGGAGGAGGTTTCTTTGGTGTGGGCTCCCACTCTGCGCTGCTCTGCTCTGGCACGCCAGAGTCAAACTCGTTCTCCTCAACTGGGGGCAAGAAGCTGGTCTCCGGGGGCAGGATGGCAGCCGTTGCCTGCTGATCCTCTGTAGCGTCCAAGGGCATGTCCAGATCTTGAGGGAGGGCGCTTTCTACAGAAGGGGCGAGCAGCTCGTCTCTGTGAGAAGGGGAGGACTTGGCTTGCAACCCAGAAAATACACTTTCGGGGGACTGGACAGTGTTGCTAACGGTTCCGGATGTGCAATGCAGCGCCTCTACTTTGGGCGATGGGACGCCGTAGTCGGGCGAATAATACTCTGGAGACAAACACGGGAACTTTTCAGTGGGGACAGAAGGAAGAGGCAGCTTCTCCTCCATCAAGTGCTGGACCGGAGATTCGTAACTAGATGTGGCTGGGACACTCTGCTGCCTAAAAAATTTATCTCCAACACTGAATTCTTCTTCCGGTACCCTTCTAATATCCACAGAGATCGACCGATGGAGATTTGTGGAGGGGATGAGCCTTGTCGGGGTCTGACTTGGATTCTCAGAAAACCCACTTGAAGGATTGGAGTACCTGTCGAAGAAAGAGGGAGAACAAGCGTTCATGGACATAGTGGAGATGGGGAGCGAATGCTGAGAGTCAGCACAGTCAAACATCAGATCCGTGTAATCTTCGTTGCTGCAAGATGGAGTCCGTGGTGTCTGCATCACCTCTTCGTAGCTCGGGCATGAGACCACCGAGGCCGGGGTGGGGACGCCCGTCGGCCTGTGCTGGTCTGGCCTCGGAGAAGCCGGCAAGTTTTCCTTCAGTTGGGGGCCAGCTATCCAGTCCTTGGAGTCCACCCCCACAGCAGGCTGGGCCTTGACCTCGGGAGACGCTATGGGGGCGAGCGGGCCGAGGTCTTTGAGCTTTTTGTCTTTTAACTGAGAGTCAAGAGCTAGTGGTTTCTTGGTGGTCAAATCCAGGCTCTTTTTGCGCATCTCCTCGTTGGCTTTGACTTTGTCTTTTAATTTGGGATCTCCGGATCTGTGCCTCATCTTTTCCATTTGTTTCATTCTCTCTTTGTGCCTTTTGTGGCGCTCTTCAATCTCAATATCTTTTTGGCTCAGCATCCTCTCAAAGCTGGTCATCATTAGGTCCCCATCTCCCAAAAGTTTTTCTCGGGGCCTGGCATCCTTTTTGGCGCCCTCTTTGGACAAGACCATTTTATCATTTCCGTTGCTCATCTTAAGACAGTCGGCTTTCTCCTTTTCCTGGTTTTCCTTCAGTCTTTCCTTGGCTTTGAGGTCACTCGGCTTGGAGGGCTCTTCCTTGGGTTTGTCTTTGAGACAGATCGCTTGAGAGGCCTCCTTGTCTTTGGCAAACTTCTGCTCCTCCTTATGGTGCTTGAACGATCCATCCGGGTGTTTGTCTCTGTGCTTCTCCCTTTCGTCTTTCCACTTCTCTTTGTGCCGGTCTCTCTTTTTCTTCTCTTTGGCTGCGCTGAAGGTGTTGGAGCTGCACGTTTTGTCCTTTTCAGTTTTCTTAGGAAGTTCTCTTTCGGATTCATTCTTGTCCCTTTTTTCAGAAAACAAGCACTCCGCGTTTTTGTCCACTTCTTCCTCAGCCTCGGGTTTTGTGCTGTAGGCCACGCCAAAACCGTCCCCATCCAGGGCAAAATCTTTTTCGTACTGGCTGGCCTCCTTCCTGCTGCCGGAGTCCTTCAGTTCATCCGTTTTGTCTTTCTTCTCTGCTTTTTCTTTCTTCGCTTTCTCCTTTTCGTGACTCTTCTTTGACGAAGAGGAAGAGTGCCGGTGCCTCTCCTTCTCCTTGAGCTTCTCCGCCAGGCAAGGCAGGGGCAGTGACTCCTTGAGCCTCTCCTCGGGGGGCTCTGCGAGGGAAAGGCCGGAGGCCTCGAAGAGGCTGCTGAGCACGGGGTCCTGCGCTCGGTCGGTGAAGCTGTCCGAGGAGATCTCACTGATCTTGTCGTTGGAGTCGTCTCGGTATTCATTGAGGGCTTCTTCCTCCAGCTTCTCCAGCAGGCTCTTCTCGGCCTCCCCACCCTTGGAAGAACGCTTCTCCTTGGTGTACTCTTTGTCCAGCTTCTCCTTGTGTCGGCTTTTCGCCTTCTCTTCTCCCGCATGTTTCTTTTCTGCCTTTTCGAGGAGCTTCTGTTTGGTCTTCCTTTCCTGGCCAGAGTCCACCGAGATTCGCTCTTTCCGGTCTTTGTCTTTCTTCTCCTTGTGTTTCTCGAGGGAGCTTTTGTCTTTTTTCTCCTTCCCTCCCTCCGACAGCCCTTTCTCCTTTTTTCTCTCTTTGGAGTCCTTCTCTTTTGGTTTCTCCACGGAGTGGGGCTGTCGGTCAGAAGAATATTTCCGGTGCTTGTCGGAGACGTAAAGGTCTCTCTCCGCCCCGGCACTCTCCTCTTGCTCCTGCAGACTCTCCTGCAGCCGGTGCATTTCGTTGACCAGGCCATCCCCCAGCTTGAACCCGGTCAGAGGGTAGTCGTCCTTTTCGTCCTCGCTTTCGTCAGTGAAAATGTCGAGGATGTTATACCAGCTCCTCTCTCTCCCTTTTTTCTCCTCCTTTTTCTCGTGGAAGTCCTCCCGATCCGCAGAGAAGTTCTTCTCCTTCTTGTCTTTCGCCTGATCTAAGGAAGTCTTCCTCTCTTTATCTTTGCTGTGCGGATCTCTGTATCTCTCCTTTTTCTCTTTAAAGCTTTTTTCCAGTTCTTTGTCCTTGTGGCTTTTTTCGGACGGCGTCTTCTCATTTCTCTCCCTATCGTCCATTTTGGATTTTTCTTTGTATTTCTCCGTTCTGGATTTTTCTTTCTTGTCCTTCTCTGTCGCATCCTTCTTCTCCTTTCCTGAGGGATGCCTTTCCCAGGTTTCCGTGTTTTTTCCGCTGAATTCAGGGTCAGGTTTTTCTCTGAAAAATGCTTCGCAGCCGTAGCCTTTAAACTCCTCTCTGTAGGAGTCTTCTTGCTTAATTTTAACCTCTTTTCTGTCTTTAGAGCTATCAGGCAATTCCTTTCTTTCTCTAATTTCGCTGCTGTCCTTTTCTTTTCTCTCTTTAAAACTTTCAGCAGAATCCTTTCTTTTCTTTTCGGGCAGATAATTGGAAATATTTTTATGCTTCTCAATTTGGTCCTTCTTCTTCTCAGAATTCCGCTCAGCATATTCTCTTTCTTTCTTTTTAAGAAATGGGTCTTTTTCATTCCGCTTTTCACTGTAGTCTCTTTTGTCTTTTGTCTTACTTTCGCGTTTCTTGTCTTTTATTTCCTCCTTTACGGTTTCAATTATTAATTTTGCCACACTGTCATTTTTTATGTCCCTGTAGTCTGTCCCTGGTGAATCCCAGCTGTCCTCTCCTTTGAAATCGAAAGAGGAATCGGATGACAAGTCTGAAAACCATCGGTCTTGCTGGTCATCCGAAAGGCTGAATTTTGTATCTTCGTTTTCCAAAAACTGGTTTTTATTACTAAATTCTTCAAATGGCGCTTCTTCTCGGTAACTTTTGTCCTTTTTGCATTTTTCTTTCTCCTCTTTCCCTGGCCGTTCTTTCTCGGTTCTGCTTGGTTTTTCTTCCTTTGGTTCGCTTTTCTTCTCGGCTTTGGACGGCTTGTCCTTGGACTTCTTCTTCCTTTCCTCCTTGTGCGTCCGAGGCTTCTCCTCTTTGGGAGATTTCTCCTTCGAGGGCTTCTCCCTCTCCAGCCTGCTGGTCTTTTCTTCCCTGAAGGGTTTGCTGATGTCTTTACTCGCCTCCTTCGCTTTTTTCAAGGATTTCTCCTCTTTAGAATTTTTCCCAGCTTCCTCTTTAATCAACCACTCCTTCTCTTCAGATTTAGTCCTCAGAAATTTGTCCTCTTTCTTGAAGTGCTCCCTCTCATGCTTTAGTGCTTTGAGCTTGTTTTCAACAGGGCTTTCGGTCTCTATCATCAAAGCCTTTTCGGATTTCTGCTTAGAGTCCTCGTAATCAAAAGAAAAGGCTTTGATTATTTTAATGTCTTGGCTGGCAGGACACTGGCCTCTCTCCTTGTTTTTGTGTTTGTGTTTCGTTTTATGCTTTTTTACAACCTTCCCCTCCTTGTCCAGCTTTGGAATAGCTCCATCGACGTTGCCATGGAATGAATTCTTCTTATCCACCACCATCACTGCAGCCCCGTGCTGAGCTCGCTTCTTGGGCTCCGGTTTCTTCCTCACGGGCTTCAAGGATTCCAGGCTCGAGTCCTCGGACGTATAATCCGACTCGCTGGTCAACCTGGTCCTTGTGGAATCGGATAAGGAGCTGACGTCTGACCAGGCCGGGGAAGAAACCGTTTTCCAATTGTCGGTCCGCCAATGCTTGGAGTGCTGATCTGTCAGGGCCGAGTTATGCTTTTGGGAGGCCAGGCTGCCGTGGGAAGAGGCAGAGGAAGTGGAGAGGGAATTGAAGAGGGAGGACTCCTTCAGCACCAGCCTGGAGTCCTTCACGCAGGTGGGGGGGCTCTGAACAGAGTCTCGGTCATCCTCCTCGCTCTCCAGGTTTTCACTCTCAGATTCGGAGGAACAAAACTTGTCATTTTTTTTGCCAAACCGAACCTCTTTGCCTTTGGCCTCCTTCTTGCGTTTCTTCTTCACCTTGTTTTTCTCCTTCTGCTGTTTGGCGCTGGGGGGTTCTCGAGCCTTGTTGCTGGCGGGGCTGGGGTGGGTGGTCATTCGCAACTTCTCCCCCCCTCCCACGGCCAGGGTGCCGTCTTCTTCGTCAGATGTTTCGGAAAGGATGCGAAGAGCTGCTTTCTTTGGTGCGATTGTGCTGTTTTTAGTGTACGTTTTCACTTCCATCTTGGGAATGGAAATGAAACTATTGGCTTTAGTCTCTTTCCTATAATCCTTCTTCAGCAGATGCTTGTCGTCGACTGGGGGGACTCTGTCCTGCTCATCGTCCTCGTCGAACTCGTACTCGTCCTTCACGGGCGTGGCGGCTTTGGGGGCCTCCTGGTTCTTCCCCTTGTGCTTCAGGCCTTTCTCAAACTCCGAGTCCGTGTTGTTGCCATCAATGGAGCTGGAGGGCGCAAACGACGGAGCGTCTTCTTCCTCCGAAGTCTCTGCAAAAGCAAGAGCACCAAGGCAGGTGAAGGACAGCACCTACGTACACCTGCACCTAGCAGCCTTCTCCACAGAAACCTGCTGACAATACCTGAGTGGACAATCTATCTTCCGTGCGCAAAGCATAGCTGGGGCTGCTCTACCTACACGGAGGTCTGAGAGGTCCTCGGGGGCAAAAGGCCAAAGCTGCGCAGGGAATCAATGGCTGGCATCCATTTGGTGCATCTGGGCAGAAAGGGTGCAAATCTAGTAAGAGCTGTTGCTGTGCATAACATCCGTTTCTTTCAAAAGGGGGTCTGTCTTTCCAGCAGCTGCAGTGCAGCCCTGCCCCTCGCCTCCCTCGCCGCTCTCAAGGAGCCCCCGAGCACAGCCTCCGCAGCAGGCGGAGGGGTCTCCATCCCGGGGGCTTCGCCTCCACAGCTGCCAATGCGGGAGCACTGCCACTTCATATTTACAGGGGCTTCTAAAAGGATTCAATGCCTATTTATCTCAGTAACCTCCTCAATGCTTTTGCAAGCTATCATCCCTTTGCTGCAGAGTCTCAATCCTGGAGTGAGGAGAACCTGGGAAGAGGCCTTCTAGGTTCGTTGGGGAGATCAGAGTCGGACCAAGGTTTTCCCGTTCACTGGGCCACTAGTCACCCTTGGAGATTATTCTGAAAGTCTGCACAGCTTCTTTCTCTCAGAAATCTCACTGTTCTAAACCACAGTGCAACTCAGTTCTCACTGCATGCACCTCTAAGTGAATATGGAGACGTGCTGGCCACACTGCCCCCAAATTCTCTCTGCATCCCCCCCCCCCCTTCAAAAACAGACGAGTGTTTTATTCAACCGAGCCCATCACTGTTCAACCTTCCCTCTATCTGCATCCTGATGTTGCTGTGTGGTTTGCAAAAGGAAGCAGCAAATGGCTGGGAAGGTGCCTTCTACAGAAGTGCAGGAATGGCACGGTCTTGGCAGGGTTGAAATGGGCAGCTTAGAGAAAGGATACTAATTCCATTATTGCTCCAACTTCATACATAAAATGCCAGTACTGCTTCTGTACAGAGCAGAAAGACAGGTAAGAAACAAAACACCAAGCTGTACTTTCAATGTAACTGATCCAGATCCAGTCTTCGTCACTGTACTGCCCTCCTTCTTAGAACTGCTGGCTAAGAATTCTGGGAATTGTAGTTGCAGTTCATTTAAAAGCCCGCAAGTTAGGGAAGGCCGCCCTAAAGAAAGGCTGCTCAATATCACAACTGATGGGCCTTTCTTCTCGGTTCTATGAGCTTTAGGAGGAGGAACTACAAAGCCCAGATTCCACGTTGATGCAGATTCTTCCCGTGAAGCCTTTCAAGGGCTGGTTCCTCAAGGATGGGCTGTGGCAACCACAGGGAACAGCATCAAGGTCAATCTCACCAGGGCAGTGAGGGCGATCTTGCGACACGTGTGTCAAAGCCGACATGCCACAATGTTTTGAATGACACACCAAGCTCCAAAGAGCTTAGCCATGACTGAACCGGGGCCAAGGCCATGGAAGGGGAAGACTGAACACGCCTGGGCATTAAGCAGTCAGTTTGGGAGCAGGCTCTTTTCACACCCCGGGATCAGCAGCAAACACAGACTATATTCCTGGGTAATACTGGTTAGTGGAGGCCGAATGACGTTTGGCTCAGTCACACAGGCCACCAAACCACAATCCTTCCTGATAACTATTTATATCCCTGCATCCCCCACAGAAGTACTGGGTTTTCACCCCACCTGCCAGTTCTTACCTGTGGAGCTCTCTTCACTGGAAGGATACGTGGCCTTTCCCAAGAGCAAATTCACCATGGTGGGAGAATTTGCTACTTTTAATGGAGTCTCTCCCCTCCTGTTAAGTTGTTGAGGGTTTCCTCCGTAATGCAGCAACAATTTCACCACCTAATGGAACAAAATTTTCACTCAGGTGCTATTCTCTAAGAGAAGGTTAAACAACATAAATTAAGGTCAACTTCAAGCCGCATCATCTAACAGATGTGTCCCTACCAGCTTATATGAATGTAACTTGAAGTCTGCAGAAGAAGCACATCTTTCAATCCTTCACTTAAGCCCTCAGCTCCTCCTTTGTGAAGGAAAGTCAGTCTTTGGAGGCCACGGCCATTCAGCGTGGCCCACCCCAGGCTACGGGGAGCCTTGGTCTGATTCTGCCTCAAAGCCTCTTTTATGCTTACACGCTTTGTCCCCTGATCCAGCTGCTCTGCCTTGGTCTTCGGAAGAGCAAAAGGACCTAGAAATAAGGGCACTATGGCATATCAGGGAGGGGAGGGTCAGTGATACAGGAGCAGAGAATCGCATTGTCACAAGTCATGGAAAGGGGGAGGGCTGTTGGAGTTTTTAAGCAGCAAACAGCTGGGAGGCCACAAGCTGGGAAGCCCCCTTTCTGTTGATGGCATGGGGCAACCTGAAAAGGAGGAAGAACCTGCCCATCAATGAAAGCAAAGAGCTGACCTTGTAGTGTCCATTGCTGGCTGCATCGTGCAGGGGAGTGTCATCGTCCAAACCCTTGGTATTGACCTCGGCTCCTGCAGCAAGCAGCTGTTTCGCAACATCATAGTAACCTCGGTTGCATGCCTCGTGTAAAGCGGTCCAGCCTGCAAAGGTACGTATCGATCACATGTATGGGACACGCAGACCCAAGTTCCCATGAGCAGCTCTCTCCCACACAATGCATTAATTGATAGGGGCAGCTTGCCTGGGGAAAGAGTTGCTAATTTGCACTGGGTTAAATCTGGAGAAACTGGATACCCGTCTATTAGTTAGCCCATCTCGGTTTTTGGGTTAGTAAAATAAATAAATACACACACACACACACACACACACACACACACATGGTACATACATATATACATAAATTTAGTGAATTAAAAAATGTACGTTTATTTTTCTTAACCTTTTGCAAAGATCAGAGGAATATGTCTGCCTACTTCTGCTCGGGTGTAGTTTTGACAAGGTGTTAAGAGAGAAAAATAAGGATTGCTGGAGTTGCTCAGGCTCAACGGCACTGCGTGTAAATGCACAGACGGAAAATTCTGCCCAAGGAAACTCGGATTTAGCTCCTGGAATGCAATGAGTGACGAGTGGAACGTGTGTTTGTGAGGCGGAGGGAGGGAGATGGAAGTAACTCTGCCAGAAAGAAGCTAAACAAAACTAGCTCAGAGGATAAAAATGTTATTGCTTTACTAGACAGTTACAACTTTGAATATGTAACACATTTAAAATGAAGAGTAAACGTTATTGAGAAATGTTCCAAATGAAGGTATTCTGTGATCTTTTAGGTTTTTTAAGGTCTGTCTGCCTGCCTCTCTCTCTCTCTCTCTCTTCTTTTTCTTTTTGGCTATAAAAATAAAGTTATGCAGCATAACTACACAACATACATGGATTTTGGTCTCCAATTTACCTCGCTTGCTTTGAGCAAGCTGTTGTGTTCTCCTACTTACGTAGTTCAATCCAAAGTCTAATAAAACCTTTGCATCCCTTGGCCTGCTAACATTTTGCCACGTCTTGTTTGCTTTTGGGTAGCTCATCCAGAGAGGTTACCTGCAAAGTCTTTTACGTTGACGTCAGCGCCTTCGATGATCAGCTCCTTGACACGCCGGGCGTCTCCCCGGATGGCTGCCCGATGCAGCCGGGTTTCTCCGCGTTCGTTTCTCTTGTTCACCTTATCTTTGGTTTTGGAGGCAGAGTTAGGAGTTCCCTTCGGACAAACTGCAGACTGAGAGGGGTGCTTTGGTGTTGTATCCACTGTTGGGGGGGGGAACACAAGGAAGAGCGTGATTAAGGCCCAAGCCCCCAAAGCCTTTAGAGGGAGCTGTGCACAAGAGCTACAGGCAGACTGAAGGATGTGTGTGTGTGTGGGGGGGGGGGGCAGAGAGGAAAGGAAGGCCGGGACGAGGCAACTACTGTGGGAAGCGGCGGTGGAAAAGCATCTCGGACACCAGGAATTAAGAGGCGCCTCGACTCCTCCAGTGCCAGCGCAAACTCTGCCAACTTCCAGCGTTTGTCAAGGGGTTCCCGGGAGGGGGGTTCCATTAGGGAGAAGCAGAAGCACCGGTCCTGCCCCCACCTGGACTGTTGGCAGATTCTTCTGCTGTCATCTGCATGAGGAGGGCCACCTGCTGGCGCTCGGAGAGTGGGTAGCCTGCCCGAATCCCCGAAAGGCCCATTCCGAAGAGCAGGCTGGGCTTGCGAGTCGCCGGTTCCTTTTTGATCCTCTTCCGCTCAGGACCCTGCTTTTCTGTGAAGCCAAAGAGACACAAAAAACAGGCATTGATTGGCGCAGCCCAAAACTGTTTCAAGAACAATTCTTAAGTTTATTCTTTCCAAAGGATCTGACTTTCCCCCCCCTTTTTTGCTTTCCAGATGGTTGACCTTTGGTGGGAAGGTTTCCATTAAGACTTCTGCAAGTAGGACCAAGATCTACTGGTTTCAAGGGAGGAAGCAGATTCTCTTGTCGAGCAGTCCCCGAGACCCGGAAACCAGAGTGAGTGTATTTGCACACACAATCACTGGATTTGTCTGAAGACCATGACCTGTCTCTTCTACTTTGAAACACTAATACGGCATGGGAACAAGGAGCCGATTTTCCTACTTAAATAAAAAAGCAAATATTTACTGTTAATATCCAACTCTCAGAAAACAGTTTGGTGCCCAGGGAATTCTGAGACTTTAAAAAAAAACATCTCACTTTCAACCAAAACCAAAACAGAAAAAGGGAACCTCCTGCCAAGCCCCATGACTTCACACTGTAGGCAGGGGGCATTCCACTCTCACAATCAGTGAAATCTAGAGATTCTCTCATCCAGAAGGCGGAAAAGATCTCGTTTCAACTAGAGAGGAAAGCCTGCGGACTCCCACCTCAAGACCTCTCTCAGAATTGGCAGCCGTTTCAAAGAATGGAAATCCTGGAGGATAAGACAGGATCTGAAGGCTCTGGCCCAGATGGCAAAAGGCTCCCTTTCATTCGCCAGGTGCCTCATCCTGGCAAGAAAGAAGAAGAAGAAGAAGAAGAAGAAGAGGAGGAGGATGAGGAGGAGGAGGAGGAGGAGGAGGAGGAGGAGGAGGAGGAGGATGAA
>JANHJO010002740.1:58854-69440 GCA_032468235.1 Pseudoxyrhopus heterurus
GCCAGAGAGCTTCTCAGACTTCCAGCAGGACTGCGTAGGTGCTGAATTCTGTAGCTCATCACCTTAGCAACAGCTTTAAACATATGTGCAGTGACATCAGCTGATTTTTGAAAGCTGTAAATAGGGACAATAGCATGGAGGAAGAGGCTGGACCCAAGCCAAGCCCTAAAAAGCTACTCTGTTAAGATACAGTCACTAATGGAATATATGCAAACTTGTTTATGCACCCGTCTTCCCTCAAATCTTTGGAACGGGAGGTCTATAATTATAAAATAAAGCAGTTGGTCTGGTGTTCTAGTACAAACTGCAAAGCACATCGAAGCTGCAAGGGGCCTGCAAACAAGGGAAGGGCCGACCATTTTTAGCTAGAGTCAACCAAGCATAAGAGAGGTGGGAAAACAGTGATTTTTATGTGATTTCATTGTCATGGGATGCACCCTCTATTTCAAGGGTTCCCTCAGGTGTTAAGTCTTTCTGACCGAGGAAGGACTTGAACTCCTCACTGAGTTGCCTTGCAGCTCAATTTTAGGCAGCAAGGTGCACGACTCTTCTATTTCTAGGATCCCAGGTTTGTCCATCTGCTCTTGACATCAGCGGTCTCCTTCTGAAGACGCCGGTATCTAAACTCCTGCCAATCTCAGCTTATGAGCAGAGAATGGGGGGCAAAACTCACCCAGAGCCAGGAGGCAGATGGGGGCGAAAGGAAAGCCAAGGTGACCAACAGGCAGCTGGAAACTCTTCGCTCCTGGCTGAGCCTTGCCTCCCCGCCAGCAGCCAACCAAAAAGAATACTTTTCTTCCTGCTTTTCCCCCCCCTTTAAAATGTGGCTTGGGCAGACAAACAAGCCTCTGCTCTGCTTCTGGCTTCCCTGCGTTAATATGTTAGAGGAATATAGGAAGATGTAAAAAGGGCTGGAATATCCAATTGCTGAGAAATGAAATTGCAACGTTTCTTTTGGTTTCTGCTAACGCTTCACTCTCAGAAAACCCCAAGTTACCCATGTGCAGGGCTCCAAGGGTAAAGAATATCCTTATTTTATTTGGTACGGTATCATTTAATGAAACCCAACCAATAAACTCTGAATAACCGCTGGGAGTTTGGTAGAAGAAGACTGAGAGACACAGAGATCAATTTGGGCCGGAGATCAAATGGGTTTTTAAAAAATGCCTCACACACGTACACCTAGAAAGGCTGGCTATCTCAACCATTATACCATCCATATTTAAAGTGAAATGCCTTTTAAGAAAGACATTATATACTTCCATTGCATTTGTATGTGATCCTCCATTTAATATTGTATGCTAAAACTAAAGAAAAAGCAGAAATATTAGGCAAAGTAATTGCACATGCAAGTATTAGGTTGCTAATGGCCTGTTCAGAGGCATGAACCCGTTTTTCCCCCAAGTTTCTTTTCCCTCCTTCCTTTACAACATGAAATTCTACAAATAGCTCCTGGGAAGACAGCAAACAGCTGACCAAAACATTACTTGGGGAAAGAGAAGGAGTAAAATTTTGATCCGTCCATTTCCAAAACCTTATCTAGCTTTAGCTCCCAACTGTTAAAATGAATCTTCAGGAAGTTATTTGCTTAGAATAAAGGATATCACGTAATCAGATGTGGACGGAGTGTATTCCAGCCTGCCTTTGTCTTGGAAATTCTGCAGCTAGCAACATCCCCTTAACTCCATGTCTTTCATACCTTTCCCCATAGGAAAACAAAGCAGGTCTCTCTAATATGCCCATGTAACAGCAAACCCCAGTCATGCAGCTGCCTGCTGGTAGCATTTTACCAACACATTCTTAAAGAGATGGATGTACAGTGAAAGGAAACCTTCAGGGCTCAGAAACAGTGGCCTATCCTAGAAACACATTGCAAGCAAGAATGAGAAAATGTCAGATAAATATTAGACTGTTATCCCCCCACCCAATTAAATGAAAAGCCTATGTATTTTTGCATTAAGTGACGGACAAGAGCTAAAAGAAACCCCACACCCCTTTATACCCCTCTCCTCCTGTATTAAACCAGGGTGCAGCGTGACAGCTGGGCAGGAGACTGGGAACAATGAAGATAAAGTTAGCTTTCAGGGATGTGACCCCATCCAGGCTCCGGGCCAGAAGACTATAAATAATTGAGAGGACCAGCCACCCCAGCCAACGCACTAATGTGTAGAGGAGCTCTGGCAGCAACGGGAGTACAAACACCCATTACATCATTACTCCCCTCTACTTTGTGCACTCCTTATCTGCAATGTAATTTTACTGCTTTTAAATAATAAATTGTGCTGGGACTTGAAATACTCTTATGCCCACTCAATGTCTATCAGGGTGTATGCAACTACACAAATGAATTTTACATATGGTAAAATAAATTTTGCATTAAGCTAAAAAAAAGTTATTGCTGCAGTAGTCACCTAGACTTTTTTTTAAAAAAAAAAATCTATACATTTTTATCAATGCGCTCTTTCTAAACAAAAGTTTCTGCCTCAGCTCTCATCAGCTTATTACATGTTTGATTTAACAATGTGTTTACAACTTCAATGGTGAGAAACTCTGGAACTGTTTAAAGGGTTAGATGACAATCTTGGACAGGTGCTGCTGTTCTCCTAACCTTTCATTTACTTAAGGAGAAATGTTGTAAAGATATTGGTATGACCAAACATCTTATGCAATTTTCCTGAACCTTCAAGCAATCTATTATTCTGCAACAGCAGTAAAAGCTAACAATTAAAATAATGAAACTATGCAAATCCAAGCAATGTTACCAAGCTCTCTGAGGAAATAGGAAACAGTCAGCCGGACAAAACACTGAAGAAAGCATTTCGATAACTCTAAAATGATGGTGAAAAAGTACGGAAAGAGGACCAGTGGACTAAGTAGGCAGCTCCTCTGAAAAGACGAGACACATCTAACTAGTAGCAGCCACGTGCAATGAAAATCTACTCAAGACTCATTTCAGAGCGGCAACCACAAGAAACAACACAATAGAAGGTTGCAAGTGGGATTCTGGCCCTTCTGTTCATTTCTCTTTTAACCATTTTAAATTACATTACTCCAAAAGAATAATCCCATCTTTTTGACACATCCATCTCTGACAGTGGGGTAGGGGGACTTAATTAGGAACTCTTTGTAGGTTCTCAAAAGATTTTTAGGCTAATGACCTCTGGCTGCCAGATATTTGTGTACCAGCCAAAATACAATTTCATGTCTCAGACAAAATCTGACTTCATATGAGTGTCAGATGTTATTTTCAACCCTCCAAGTTATATATTTTACTTTTTGTATCAAGATTCTAAGTATATAGAGGAGGGTGAATTGATTTCTTCCGCTAGTTTAAAATCAACTTCACCAAAAGAGAAACAGTCCGTCAAGTAAGTCTCTGTTCCTCTATAGTTGTCCATATCGTGTTTAAGCACTCCAGAACAGTATCACTACTGCAGAGAAAGCCATATTATACTTATTTTAAATGGTCAGCTATAAAACACTTTGAATACAACTTTACACGTAGAACAATGTTATTCCTCTGTTACAAGTTGCCCATTTGAGTTCAGATTCTCTGAAATACTCAGATGAAACCTTCAGCTCTCCGGGTGCTCACTCTTTTGTCATTATCCCCAACACACCCTGGAAGTATCTTTAACATAAACAAACAAACAAACAGAGCTCTACTAACAGGGCTGTGGCAGGATTAGAAACAGGCTGCACCCACTGAAATCAGTGTGATTTTAATCATGAAATACAGTAACTCATGGCTTTGTGCCTGTAGCTTTAAAAACGTTTCTTTTTTCCCCAAAAGTCCCTCACTAAATGGGAAGCCTGCACTGCTGACGGTGTTCAAATTCTCCCATCTCACTTCTTCATCAGAAGTGAACACTTTTGCAAACAAAGCCAGGTAAAGAGGACAACCTGGTCACATTAACAGTTTGCAACTGCATTTCCGGAAAGAGGAGGGAGGCGGCTCAGTGCAAAGAACAGCGCATAAAGGTGAAAACAACTTACAGGCCTCCTTTTCTGCAGCCAAACTAGGGAAAGAGGAAGCCCCACAGGCCGGCCACGCACCTTTCACCTGGAGGGGGCTGCTTCATTCCTGCCCCCATTGCAAAGAGCATCACAGGAAGGGGGGGACAAAGGAAGGAGGGGAGAAAACAGAGGCCTTTCCCTGGCAGCCCTGAAGGAGAGGAAGCGCCAGGCTGGTGCCCATGGAAGGCTGCTGCTGCTGCTCCTCTTGCCAGGCATGACTGACCTTCTCCTAGAGGGAGAAGCAGCGCAGGCGTGCTTGGCAGGCTGAGAACAGGCCGCTCTCGTCTCCCCATCAAGATGCCCCCACAGTTGAGGCCTAAGCTGTATCTCCTGGTCAGCCAAAAGCCACAGGAGGGGGGCGGATAGTGACAATAGGCAGACGGGCTCCCCCCCTCCCATCGCTTCAAGGGGAGGGAGGCCATGTAGAGTGGCAGGATCCGAAAGCTCAGCCTGCGAAGGGGAAAAGCAGAATCCCAGGCAGGGAGGCTGTGGTGGGAAGGAGGGGCGGGAAGGAGAAGCACCTCTGCATTCCCACACTGCCTCCTCGGAGTCCCCAGGATCTCGTCCAGGGAGGGGCGTCAGTGGCCTGGCTGCTCCTAGAGACTTGTGTAGTAACGTACACAAAGGCCTCCGTGAGGGGCCCTCAGGCAGCACATAAGGATGCTTTGAAACAAGGTGTGAATATTCAGGAAGGTCTCTTGAAAAGAGAAATAAATGCCCAGGATGTATTCCATCCAGCCCATTGATCGAGCAAGTTTTCTTGAGGAGGCGAACTTCTGTAAAGTATACACAATATTTTATTTAGCCTTTAAAAACCTTTTATTTTCAGGCAATCCATCTTTACAAAAATAAAAATGGCAGAAGCAGATTATAAATAAACAACCCACACATTGCCAAGTTGTTTGCAGGGGCAGGCCATAAGAGGGATCTGGACATAAAGGAATTAACCACCCCAGGAAAAGACCGTGTTTAGTCAGTGGCACAGCTGGATACAGAACCTAACTACCGGTTCCCATTTATCAGTTTTCGTGTATTTCCTGGTCTCGTTTTTTTGGCTCTAAAGCAACACTTTCCCGCTCTCTTTCACAAATCTGAAGTTAAGCGTTCAATGCAAGTGTTCCTCCATCACAATCACAGAGGCATTTATTCCCACTGCCTATTAATAGTGTTTGTGATAGATCTCCAACCCTGGATACAATTCCCCCACTAGCATCAGCTGTGAACTGGAAGCTTTTGTAAAGGATAATCAGTAGAGTTGGCTAGAGAGCTTTCTAAGATTAGGAACTGCCAGACAGAAGAGACGAACTGCAAGAATAGTAATAATTCAGCTTTGTGCCTCTTGCTCTTCCAAACTAAGGGGTTTCCCCCCATGGTCCCAACACTCAGCCTCTTTCCAATGAGAAGGAAGGCAGGGCAGCCCAGCATGGCTGAAATGGTCAGTGTGGCCCTATGCGAGCAGCTGCCTCCTGAAAAAGCTCTCCACTTTAATATCCCCTCCCTCTGTCCTTAATGGGCGATGCAATGCAAAAATCAGCAGCACCAACCCTGAATAACTGGATACCATCGAGATCTGTTCAGCCAAGGATTTAAAAGCAGAGCTGAGGCTGTTCAATTATTAGGCAGCATTTCCATTGAGAATGGAAAACGGGCTCTAGTTGCCGCCCTGAGAGATTCCCACAAACTTGGCCTACTTTGCCTGTAGACCTGAAAGGCAGTAGGGTGGTTTTGTTTATTCACAAGGTGGTGTTTCAGGGCAATATCAGCAACTAAACTGGGGTGGCAGGAGTGGATTTTGCTTTTGGTATATTAAAAGGGGTTCAGGCTGCTAATAGGGATCTCAAACCCTGGCGCCTAAGACCCTGGCGATACCGACAGAAACAGACTGGGAGACAAGCGAGCAGCTACATCAGGCCCCTCTGGCAAGGGTGCTCTGCAGCCTGTCTTTTGGGGATGCGCCTGAAGCGAACGCTCCATTCATTGCCCAGGGGTCAAATATGCCATGCCTCACAGGGGTGGACCAGGCAGAAATCTCCTCCTTGCCCCCGGGGCCTGGCTCTTAAACCAGACGCATTAACAAAAACCAAATATATATAACCCATTTCAGTGCAAGTCCAACCTTGACTCTTCTGAGCCTTTCTTCTACCTCTCTCATCTTGTTTTAAAATGTCATGCCTTTACAAGTTTGGACAATGAGTTTAGCTGCACAGAGTAAGACTGCATATGTTTGGCTGGTTTCACAATTATTATTGCTGCCAGACACACACTCACACGCTGCTCAAGTTTTCCTAGGTAGCCTGATCTAACCGAGTTACGCCGACCTCACTTTAGGATTTGCCATGATCCTATGTATGTTTTTGTCCAAACCAGCAGTATCCCCTTAAACAAGCTGGCTACCTTCTTTGGATTACCCGCCCCCAGCAACCAATCAAGTAATCTATTGTTGCCAAATTCCAGAGGGTGGGGGCACTGGCTACCAGCCTGTAGCTCCCTTGCCAGCAAGAGGAGCTGGCAGCCATGGTGTCTCCTGCAAAAAGCAAACATTTTCACAAACAGACAGGCTTATAGCAGGTGAAGAATTCCAATCCCTACCAAATAAATAAACAAGTAAATAAATAAATAAGGACTAGGTAAGGTCTGTGCACAATTGACAACATATAGGTCTTTCTAGTGTTCCTTGTCCCTCAACACATTTACAGGAAAGAAGTGAGAATGAGCAAGGCATAAAAATAAAGCAAGGTAGATTTTGGCCTTTATTCTGCTCCAGATCAAACATAGCTTCCTAAGAATAAGCAGACCTATATTTGTTGTTCTGACTCATAATCCTGGCTTACTCTGGGGAAAAACAAAGAGCTTCTCCAAGCTATAGGTACAAAGGAAATTCATGATTAATACAGTCTTGGCTAGAGAAGCCTGTATTATGCATACATTATTCATGTTCCACACAGATTCTGTCAAACGAGTGGTCACTTTCTCCTGCATTCAGAGCAGCAGATTGCTACCAAATAGCCCCAGCCCTCTCCCCCACCACTTCCCCTGGATCAGTAAATACTTTGAAATTGCAGTCCCTAAGACACAAGGCTTCAGTGTAATCTATTGAAAATGTTTAAACCATATTATCTAGCTGCTCTTCAGCAACATCAGAAAATTCAGCCAGCAGCAGAAAAATCAAGATACGAAATTGACTCAGCCAGCTGCTACCAACTCCTCTTCTCTCCAAGAAACAAAGGCAGACCAAATTCCTCTGAATTTTCAACACCACTAGGAAATATCCCAGATTGGAGAGATGAACATATACTGCAAAAAAAAAAAAAAACCCCACCCTCTCTTTTCTTAGCTTCTTGGGAGAAGAGGCATTAGCTGGATAGATGACAGGACTGCCCAGAGAGGGATGCTGATATGAGGAGAGGATGGGAAGGAATAATCGATAACAATACAATAACAGAGTTGGAAAGGACCTTGCAGGTCTTCTAGTTCCAGCCCTCTGCTCAGGCAGGAAACCCACTACCATTTCAGACAATGGTTGTCCAAACTCTTCTTAAAAACCTCCAGTGTTGGAGCACCCACAGCAGAGAAGACAAGGAAAGTACACCCCAAACAAATCTGGCTGCACCAGTTCTAAACCAAGAAAAAAAAACATTTGCTATGCCACACATATATGAAAAACCTAGCACCAAGAAAATATAGTTGAAACTAAACTTATATTCCTGACATTTTAGTTACATAAAACCATCTTGGTGCAATTTCCAAATCTATATTGTTCTGGGAGTGAGTCTCTAAAACTGATAAATTACATCTATGTATAGGAAACATGAAGCATTGAGTTTGTTCCCACAAACTTGCACATAGTGGAGAATGCATTAAATGTGTTTTATGCACTGCCATTTTTAAACGGATTTCCAAAGTAACCAACATTTCAACTGAGGAATTGGGAGGCTAAAAGTAAAAAAAAAAAAAAAAAGGGGGGGGGCAGTTACAAATATTATTAAAAATAAAAACTTTGTTTCTTGCGATTTCCAAATGGGGTAACCAGGTTAATCTAACACGGGCACATCATATTTTAAGAGCAGCTATTTCCATGGTATAGTACAGTGTTGTGCTGTGGGAATAGCTTACAAACTGATGCCCTAAAGTTGCAGCATGCGCGGAATGGAGGAGTTGATTTTCACACTTGCTTGCATTCTTTGAAAAGTATCTCTTATTTTAGGAAGCTAAAGGTAAGCTCAAAAAGGTGTGAAGCAGTCACAAGAATGAAGAAAATGCCATATTTCTTCAATATTTTAGATGATGCCCTTTTATAGTGAAATTATTCCCAAAACAGCACAGAAAAGCTAAATCTCCCTCAACTGCTTCCTCCAAACAGGGATGCTGAATTGAATCCTTAGCCGTCTAAGGACAAATCTCAACTGAATGGCATAGCCAGAAAATCCAAAGAAAAAGTGAGGGATCTGTGAAGAAGGGAATCAAGGAAAAAATATTTTTACATTTGGCACGGCACAGGGAGTATCCCAGGGGTTAATCTCCATTTACCATAGTACAGAAAACAGCATCATTCAAGAAGCAACGGATATCTAAACTAAAAAGATTTTCCCTGTCAAGAGCGCACCACCACCAAGCAAAATGTTTATTTTTTTTAAAATCCATCAGATGTAGCGAATTAGTTAAATAAAGCAACGTAGCCTCAATTCCAAGGTGAAACAGACACAATAATTTTTAGCGTAGGACTCTATTAGCACTCAGGCTTCTCTTGATCATCGTTTGTATTGTAGTGGGATGGACACCCAAGGCAAACTGGCCGTGTAAACTCACAAACTTTACTACAGTCTCAAGGAAGCTCCACAATACCGGCCTTATTTTCAATATGTACAGTGAAAAAAGTGTTGTTGTAAAACGAGGCAGACTTTGTTCCATTTTTTTTTGTCATTTACAGCTCATCCAACATGCTCTCTGCCTCCCATTTCACTTCAAGCAGGGCATTCAGAAACAGTCAAACATTTCTAGTGCAAAACTCCATGAGACAGCTAGACTAGTAGTAGTTTTTAGCAAACATCGATACTCTCTGCACTGGAATGTCTGCTTCCACATTTATATCTACAGTATAGATTTTTTTTTAAATTACTTTTAGAGATATTATCCACCTCCATTTGTCTTAAGATAACATGTACCTGGAGAAGCTTCAAGAAGAAATGGACAGTCAGTACAATCTATTTTACTTGCTCAATGTAATTGCTGGGTCAGTAATAATTGCTTCAGTAGACTATCCAAGAGCCTGAACAAATTTGGTATAAAATTAATGCAGGCTTATTCTCAAAATATCCTCCCAGTTAGGAGAGCAACTATATGGCACATTAGAAGATCAGTGCACTGCACAAATTGCCGGGAGGCCCCAATCTCAAGCACAGCACCCAGCGGAGGGTCTGCGGGTAACCTTTAGAAAAAGAGGGCGGGGGGGGAGCTGAGCCTTGTGGCCCTGGCAAGGCCGCCCCTCCCAGAAAGCTTTGGCAGCTCTGTGGGAAGCCGCAGTGAGGAGCGGAGCCTTCCAGGACCCGCCAAGGGATGGGACGGCCAGGCTCTTTCCAGGCTGCAGCACGTTTCTCTTCCAGGGGCCCTCCCCCCCTCTTTTTCCGTCCCCCTCCCAGCAGCACTGCGGCAACAACGCAGATGGCAGCGGTGTGACCTCGCTGTTCCTGCCTCCTTGTTTTGATCCTGCAGTCTTGATTGTTCAGGCTAATCCCACACTCTGAGCCTTGGCTGCCAGCCAAGGCTGTTATTAATGGCACAAAGCGCCTCATTCCAGCTCCTTCTACATCCGCTAATGCTGCCGCCTCCTCCTCCTCCTCTCCCCACCCCCGAACTTGAGCTGTAATACCTTTTGATTTTGTTTTTTACAATCTGATATCCTTTCCATAGACGAGCACGATACAGAACGGCCTTACAAGGCAATGAAAAGTTGTGAACCTTGATGTTTAAACGTATCTGGGAAAGTGGCAAACCAAACAGATGCAAATAGCAGTGATTAGGAAGAAAAATTCTATACTGTAAATAAAAACAGTTCCAAGAATTTGACAAAAATCCAGATGTGTTCCATCATTACACGGGAATGTAAAAGCGAGCCATCACCGTCGTGGGCATTTCACCCTGGACGCTTTCTGTCTGCTGAAAAGAAAGGCCTGAGCCTGAGCGCTTGGGCTGCTGCGGTGGGGGCAGGGATGTGCAACTCATCTGCAGACCCATGGCAGAAGCTTCAAACAAGCCATTTCCTCTTCTATTTATGCACGAAAATGAATAGCCAAGGCAAAATTGTGATTCTGTACTCAGAAAGACACTGCATTCTTGTATCTTAAAATAAACACACACACACACACTTAATGAATAGAAGCCGAGAGCACAGCACTTCCGCTAGCTAGACTAATTCTGAAAAAGAGTTGAGCTGTACTTATTTCAGCACAGAGATATGTGTTGATTTCCCATATGAAACGGAAGAGCCAGCGGGGTTTTTTTTTTTTTTTTTGGCAGCAGCTTTCTTCACCACAAAAAGTATAGGATCTCAATTTGCAATTTGGCCTAAAAAC
>JANHJO010002740.1:69497-87743 GCA_032468235.1 Pseudoxyrhopus heterurus
AGATATTTAACTGGTTTGATTTTCAAGCATTCTGGCTGTGTTATTTGGGAAAACAAATTAATAATGATGGAACCCCTTTATCACTATTTTAGGGCAATGTAGAAGTTTTACAAGTACCAAGAAAAACAGGCAGGAACTATTGATATTTTTTCTATTTCTTGCAAATGCAGAAGCAGCAATGTAATTAGGAAGCTAAATAAAAAAATCTTCCATAGTTCTAAATAAACCATAAAAATCACTAATATCACCCAACAAAATGTGTTGTCTCTCTGTAACTGAGAGAAAACAATGCAATAGTCTCAGTCTTAATGGATAATGCTGAAGAAACATTCCTTCCATAATTTAAAGTGTATTTTTTTTTTGCAGATCATGTGATTTTTCCCCCCAAATCCATTTAGGGAACTGAAAGAGGAAAGAATAAACTCCAACTATGAAGTTTAACTTCTGTAATTTGTGCTGATGATGTCTATGTGTCTTTGTGTGTGAATGAATTCTCTGCCTCAAGAGATGGAAGTCAGGAAATGAACTTAAAATATGATTTCAGTACCTGCATCTCACAAAGAATACATTCAGCTGATCAGGAGTCAAATGGGGACCATCAACTTCCCAGCTAACATTACTCATCCTAGCATGCGAGGGAGAAACAAAGTGAGATAAATGGGTCTATATTAGGAAAGGCTCCTGTGGTCATCACCAAGTGATAAAACAGTCCTAATAATACAAATACCACTTGACTTTTTCTGTTTACAACTTTTCATCTTGCACAAACCATCAGAATGCCCAACTACTGTATCTACTTTCTACTTACAATATATATGATTAGAGGAACGTATTTTCTCTCTTCCATAAATTATTCGATGTTTTAAATTAAGTTTGCATATACAAACAAAATGTTTGGTGCAATTATCTATGCCTACCAGATTTTTTTATTTTGAATACAATACTATAATGGAAGTTATGCCTAAAGTTAAATATGAAACCATCTAATGGCAACTACAAGCATCATATCAGAAGTATGATTTCATGAAGTTTTGTATCTTGGTATTTGGTCTTCTTATGGTATTGTGTAACTAGTGCAACAGTAACTCGTTGCTAATGTTCTCCAAAAACTGACAATGAGTAACAAATTCCCTGTGGTCCTGAAAACAACGATAGAGGTGTCCTGATCAATAGCCACTGATAACCTTACTCTGAAAAGAATCTGATGCCCTTTAACTAACCATCTAACTTATTACATATTGTGAAGCACCAGCCTCTATGAGACAAAAACTTAAGGTTTACTTTATTAATTTCAGTGACATGTAATCCAACTCTTTTCTTCTTTGGCGCATCCATTGTTTGCTTTTCTGGTTCCAGCAACTCCTAGACCGCTTCCCACTGCCTACAGAGACACCACAACAATAGTTTTCCACCATATTCTATAGCAGAAGTATCTTGTTAGCAAATTCCATAATGTATCATCAGAAGTACTTCCTATTGTATCCAACTTGAATTGCCCAGAAAATCCCATTGCCACATTGTCTGGGGTTTCCAATACCAAGATTAGATTGGTTGGATGGATGGAACATTGCTAAGGAAGAGAGAGTCCCAAAGGATAATGACAATACCTCATTCTCTCATCCTTAATTAAGCTTCCTGCTGCATAAGAAAATGGACCGCACACCTGGGAGAAGCTAACCCCTTTTTCTTCATCCTTCATGCCTTCCATGACATAAGCCAGATCTGCAGTTTTACCATTAGGATGGATGTGACACGTTTCTTACTACTAGGCATCCTGGCATTCAGCAGCAATACTACTTTTCCTTCCTACTATTTGACTGCTGCCTTCAGCATCGTTTGCAATGCAATTCAAAAACTTAACTGGTTAAAACCTCATCATGTAACAATGCTTGAAATTAGTAATTGTCCTCATAAAAGGGGGCTTCTGCTTTTTGACTCTCAAATTTTCGTTGCCTTCTGAGCTAGGATATATAGCATAGTGTTCTTTACTTCTAAAAATATTGTCTCAGCAAAACTACCGGTAAGTCAGAGTTTCAGGGCCCCGAATCGCTCATATTGAAAACTGAGGGGATCTAAGATCATCAGTCAGCCAGGCTGCAGTACTCGGTGTCTGTAGAAAAGCTGACAATTTTTCTCTCTGATGCATCCCTAATTAGCATCATTCATTCCTTCATTACACAAGACATATAAAAATAAATTCTACCTAATCCCATGGCTTTACTTGAATGCTTACTGAGTGAGGTCTAAAAGACCTCTGCAAACAATGGTTTAAGCTTAAGCACACCCAATGTTAGCAAAAGACAGAAAGGTAGACATAGCTTCTTCTCAAGAACAGGTGCCACTAGGCTACCTCTCGGATGTACTCATGTGGCCAAATCCTATTTCCTGTGTGGTATAAAGCCAATGCAACACCTTTGACATTTATTTTATATGATGGGTAGGTAAGAAGAAGATGGCACTAACAGCGTTGCTGCTTTTCAGGTCATCCCTTTCCAAAGAGAGACATTTCCTCTACAGAAGCACCATAATTGCCCCTCTGCTTTCAGAATACCAACTGACCCCGTGTGCTGCAATGGGAAGCGTTTTTGGATGGAAAAGATCAAATTCACTTCCTGTTTTGAGAATTAAGAGCCAGCCTCTCAGTCAAGTAGTTCTCACAACTTTGCAAACACCACCATTTCATCCTTGCCAAATCTATCGAAGGCAAGTTTATACAGTCAGCAGGTACATGAAAGGGGCCCTCTAACTTATTTGTTTGATTTCTATAGCTGTCCATCTCAGTAAATGACTCCGGGCTGCTTACAATTCAATTCAAATACTGAAAGGCTGCTGGTAATAGTGCTTTACATACTACATGCTGAGTGCTACATGTTTCTACATGCTCCATACCAATAGGGGTGTGTGTGTAAGAGAGAGGGAGAGAGAATGAATGAATATGCAAGGGTGCCCTTCCAGAATAAAAGAGGGCTCTGGCCTTTACAAGGGAGCATGCAAAGTGCAATGTTGCCAGCAAAGAAGATACCCACCACTACTATGCCCTTTCATGCTGCCCTGCTTTCCTCCCTCTCTTTATCTATCTATCTCGCTGCCTGTCTAGGCTGCCCTGCTCCCCACAGACGCTGGATCATTCATCTTCCTCCGCTGCAAAGCAGGGTGTGCTGCCTCTCTCGCAAGCCTTTGCTACATGAGCTGCATTCAGAGCAGGTAGCAGTAAGCAAACAGACGTCCCTTGTGATCTGCTGAAGCGGGGAGTGGGGCAGCACAGGTGGCAAGTGGCTAGAAGGCTAACAAGATACATACATACATACATACATACATACATACATACATACATACATACATACATACATACAATAGGGGGGAGGTGAACCTTTTAAAATAAGGGTTTGGTAATCTGAACAGCTATTTTCACTCCATTCTGGAGATAAGAGTTTAGTTGTTTGAAGCACGTGACACAGAACTGTGGGTGTGCTGTTCTTTGCAGCTGCCCTTTGTATGAACTGTGGGGAAGAGAATTCATTTTCACCAAATGTATTAGTATGTCCATCCACATGGTAGAGCAGCACACAAGAAAGAAAGGCATGAGATAGATAGATAGATAGATAGATAGATAGATAGATAGATAGATAGATAGATAGATAGATAGTGTGTGTGTGAATATCAGATGTTCTTTGTATACTTTTGTTCCACCAGCATAAGTTCCGAGCAGACAAGCTATTCAGCTCATTTAGATCAAGATTAGGTTTAGAAGAACAGGGACTTCTTTCATTTCAGTTTCAATAAAGACCAATTGCAACAACTGGGTAGTTCTTTCTGAGAGAACGTAATACAGGCAAGAAAGCAAAATCCTCAATTGGCTCATTCTGGCTTTCAGTTTCCTTCTAGAAAGACAGACCCTGATGAAAATTAAAGTGACATGGACCACCAATTCTAAAAACAGATTAACAAAGTTATCACATTCTTCTAGACCCACCCTAAATTTGACAATCAGAGGTCTGCTTTCTTTTTTTTAAATGTCAAACAGATCTGTTTTTAAAAACTTGGTTTTGCTCTCACAGTGCTTATCATAATTTGCACCCTTCTTTCCTCTAGCAGAAATATATTTAAAAGCCTTCATTAAATTTATCTGATTTCTATAATGATTAACTCCTACTGTATCAATGCTAGAGAAGGTTTTTATATATAGGTTATGAGCAGGAGGACAGGTCTATTGCCAAACATCTATTGGTTCACAATCAGTTCTATCTGCTGTTCTTTTTTGGTACATAATATGCAAATAAGCTTTTCAAAACAGAATCTCCCCAAACTCCCTCTTGCATCCTAGCATCTTCGTGTACTGAAATTTTTCAGATTTCCCCGATTCCCTAAGTTCAAGAGCACTAGGTTGGAAATGGCTGCCTTAAGCTAAAGGGAGATGGCAGCATGATGAATGAAGTCCCAGCATCTTTCATCTCAGACTGCTGGGCTACTGCACAGTACACAAGCACCTTCTTTGAAAGATGGCAGAAGGGCTTCTACTTAGGCTGTTACTTCCATGGGAAAAAGAAACACAGGCAATATCTTGCCTACCTCATTTCTTCAGCCTGAAAGAACCTGGTTTTTATACATACTTACCTGAAAAATAAAGCACTTACAAGATGCGTAAGAAAATAATAATATTCAGAAGTAGTATACTTGTGCAAGCATAAACATTTAAATTCAAATTCAGTGCACAGATATTCAGAAGATGATATTCAAGGAAATAATTACATTTCATGCAAGCTATTATCCATTAAAAATCAGTATGGAACTTAGCTGACAATTAAAGTGGAGGTTCTTTGGAAGTTGCCATAGTAGCTTATGCTGTAATTTGCCCACTCAATCTTCAATTCAGACTTTCAAAAAATAACACTAGCACTAACATTTTTTAAATTTTTTTTTGCTAAGAAACAAAACCTATCCCAAATGCTACACAAAAAAGAAGCAGCAGGTAAAACAAACAGACCAAATATGCAGTGTTAAATTGCTCTTTTCTGGTTTCTGGTGTGTTCCTTAGCAAAACAGAAAGACATATTTGAGCTCGTAAAATAGTTAACGGGTTTTCCAGAATATGTTTCATTTTTAAACAAAGTATAGAGTTAAAATCTTTCCTTGTACAGAAACATATACTCTGACACCAAATTTATTGCGGTTATTTGCTGATAGCAAATCAAGGACAGAAGGGGAGGAAAAAACCCCATCAAGGAAGTTCTACTCTCATCTGGCCAAATGACACATGTGAACGCATGACTAGGCAAAGGCACGGATGTCGGCACTTCACTATTTGCCAGCTAGCGCCCGCCTCCCCCTGCAAGACCTTCCAAGGGCTAACTTCCAGGGAAAACAATTTTAGAGCAGAATTGGGGGACAAACCCCAGCTGCAGTCTCGGTCATTTAGTCCTCAGTATTAAAGCCAACCAACAAAATCCTTTGAAACCTACTACTATCCCTGATTTTTATTTGGGAGGGGGGGGGGTAGCTGATGAAGAGAAGAAATAAGACTGGTGCAGTGGGCACCCTCCAAAAAGTACCTAGTCCACACCTAGAGAGACCAGGCAGCTCTTGGCCAAAATAATATTAAGACTCACCAGAATGGAGGAGAACTAAATATACTGTTAAGAGGGTTACCATGTAGAAAGGCTCAGTGGGGGGAAGCACCCCAAAGAGAAGGCTGACCAATGGCTGCTATTTCACAAGGCCAGTTGCCCCCAAAAGCGGGAGGGGGGAGGAGACCTACACTGATGCAATTCTTCGTGACCTTAACTCCTTTCTTGCCTGTTAGGCCCATCACATCTCAAAGAGGGGGTGCCGTGGCTTCATTCTATACAGGCTCGGCATGTTTAAATGGTCAGCAATATAAACACTGGCAATCTCTTCAGCTTTGATCACTCCTTAAAATAAAAAACTGGACACACTTTTATTATGTTACAAAAAAAAATCCAGGTGAGAAATTTCCTAGTTAAGATTTTTAGTAAACTGCCCTTATCAGAATCAGATTTCATGTCAATATCCACAGACTCTACTAGGTATGAACCAACTAACACAGTGGTGGGCAAACTGCGGCTCGGGAGCCACAAGCGGCTCTTTAGCCCCTTGAATTTGGCTCTTCCAGGTGCGGGCTCACACGTACAGTGCGATCGCATTTTCGTTGCCCGTAGCAATGTACCTTCCTATATATTTTAAGTTTAAAAAATTTGGCTCTCAAAAGAAATTTCAATCGCTGTTTTGTTGATATTTGGCTCAGTTGACTAATAAGTTTGCCCACCACTGAACTAACATATACAATAGGCCATTGAAGGGGGAGGGAGAACCTGCTCGCTTGTTTGATTGTGGTGTGTGTGTGTGTGTGTGTATTAAAAGGGAGCATCTCTTGCAAGCCAACTTTGCCTACTCACTAAATGCCTCTTCAGGTGTATTCAACTTTCCTTCTCATAATCCTGGCCAAACGAGTCAATGCTTGGGAAGGAATTCTACATTCTTCCAGTAAATGTCTAGTGGAATCACATAATTAATTTATAATTGCTCTGGTTTGTGAAAGTACTTTCAAGCGAAAATTGGACATTACTACTTTCCTAAGGGCAAAATGTGATTTTGTTGCATCTGCAGATTGGGGGAATCCATCAGTAAATAACAAAATTCAGCTTCAAAGGGCTTTTCAACTCAAGAGCATTGTTCGACCTTAGAGCTGTTCTACCTCCTGTCCTAATAAAAGTAGGAGGAAGGAGTGGGGGAAGGAAGCGCAGAAAACTCAAGCTGGGAAGTAGAGATCAAAAGGACAAGCAGAAGGCACTGAAAGAGAAGCACAAAGGGTCACAGCTGAGCACCCCAAAGCACTGGGACTAGAAAGCAGCCGCCATTGGGAAAGGAGGGGAACAATGGCAGGGAGCGCAGCCGTATCGCAAGACCCTTTTATTGGGGTTTAACAAAGCCAGCCTCCCTGCAAGGAACCGGCTCTTCACAGAACTCTGCTTTCTGCTCCGCTGGGACCCAGAAGGAGCCGGGGAGCATCTACAGCAGGGGACCAGCGGCCCGTGTTTGAAAGAGCTGCTGCTGCTGCCGCCTCTACAGCAGGTTCTGCTGCTCCCTCTGACAGGCCCAATCAACACCCAGCGAGCGGCTTGGCCTCCTCCAGCCTAAACTGGAGCGAGGGTTTTATACTGGCGGCGGTGGGGAAGAAGTCCCTGGCCTCCTGAGCCAGAGAAATGCGAAGGGAGGGGGGAATACAAGGGCTCCATTCAACAAAGTTAATGTAGCTCTTCAATCAGCTGGACTGGTAGCTGCCAGAGCTTCTGGAGGGCATTCTCTGCTAGAGGCATAATTTTCACTCCGGTTTCCTGTTTTTACGTTTTTATTTGAGTCCGTTCTTTTAAAACAAGTCTAAGATTTCGCTAAGAGTTACTTAATATAGGTATAAACAGTCTGCAGATTATAGGAATTAAAAAATTGTGCTTAGTATATACTATTCCAGATTATCAGTCTAGGACTGACCGGTTTATGGAACTGCATTACAACTGGCTAGGTGATGTAGATAAAATTAGGAATCAGTATCTGAATATCTATGCTTGTCTTCTCTTGTTAGTTTTAAAAAGATAAAAAGATGAAGGCAAAGGCTGAAGGCAGAGGCTGTCTTGGTTTCACATGCCTCTTTGAGACCCCTTCCTGCTGATATATGGAGTGTAGATATTTTATAAAATAATACAAACCTAACTATGGTACTTTGTTGATAGCAGAAGACACCACCCACCTAAGTTCACATTTAACTGAGGAAAAAAAATAAGAATTTTCCCCTTTCCAACTACAAGACAGTTCTCCCAGCACAAAGGTAAAGGTAAAGGTTCCCTCGCACATACATGCTAGTTGTTCCCGACTCTAGGTATATAGCACAAAGGTACAACTGCTCAAAAAGATGTAAATGTTAAGACTCATCACAGTTTCCTTTTGTGATGTTGCTATCTTGTACAGAAAGGAAGGAAATAAAACCCCATCACATTACAACCACTCAGAATGTTTTCCTGCCATCCCTATGCTAGGTGTTCTTGGGAAAGGAATTCAAAAGAGTACTCCAGTATATAAACATTGGATTGCAAATCAGAAATGTCAATGCCATTCCATATAGCCTGGATAAGAAGGCCTATACTGTGTAACATCTATTGTGTATTGTACTGTGTAGCTACATAAGTTTATCTTTCCCACAACTGTCAGTTTCCACTGCCTGCGTGTCATTTTATTACCTAACTGCAACACACATACCTCTATCACTAAGTCAATATGGCGCTAGCTTAAAATCAATACTAATTTTTGCATTCATCATTAAAAAATAAAATTCTAAGCAATTAACCATAATCATACTACAAAATAAAAATGGAAAACAGTCCATATTTTACATAACCTATTCCAGAAATCAATTCTTCCTTGAAAGCAATGCAAAAATACAGACTTCTGCATGAGACAGCTCTAAATTGGAAGGAATAAGAAGAGCATGCTGAACAGCAAGATGGATGGACAAGACACATTACAGCAGTCTTGAACACTATTGGAAGACCCGAAGGATTTGTGGCAGACAGATTGTGTTAAAGAGGTAGATGTAGTTGCTAAGAAGCAACACTGACTTGATATTACATAATGTATCAACCAACCAATCAAATATGAAGCAATCTTTAGTTCAAATGGCCTAGTCTGTTGTATTCAGTGGCCACATTGTTGTCAAAATTAAGACTCAATTTATTTTTCAAAAGCCATTTCTGATCTCATAAAACAAAGACTTTGATTTACCCATCTTTAAACAAATAACCAGGACAGCCCTATGCAAAAAGAAGCTCTGAGTCAGGAAAGGCTATAATAAGAGATACCAGCATTCATAAGAGATACCGACATCATAAACAATCCTATTTTTGTTGTTGTTATTCTTAGTTGCGAAGTTGTGTCCGACCCATCGTGTAAAATCCTATTTTTACTATCCAGCAAAAGCTAACCCTTGGCTGAATAGGAAGTTTGTTTTTCCTCTTTGGAAAAGCCTCAGTCCTGGAGCAGTAGACCTGGTTACTGAAATTGATGTTGTTTGGCCATCATTTTCTCTTTATACAGTATGGCCAAACCGAATAAAAATTACCCCTCAAATTAGCGGGCATACAACTCTAGATCCATAAAAATGTGCCACCCCTATAAATCTTGGGGGGGGGGAGACACCTCACCAAGGGAAGGTATTGGCAGCCATCTTATTTTCTCAACAGTTTCACATATCAAAAAGGATTTTTGAGACCTCTCTCTCCCCTCCAGTTTAAATTAAACTTTAGGATTTGCATGCTCCAAATGCAATCATTTTATTTATAAATAAATTTTACAGTTGTCCCAAAAGTGCTTTTCAGGAGGCAACTGGGCTTTCTTGGAGAAGCGAAGTGTCTTGAAAGAAAAACCAGAAAGTCCAGTTGCCTCTTGAAAAAGCACTTTTGGGACAACTATGACCGGGATGACTGAGAATCTCTATAGAAATTTTAAAGTGGTTTGCAGAAAATCTCAGATACATTTCTTTGGCACGTGTGTGGTACTATACTTCCACATTTGTATTTTTTTTAAATATTCATCTATTGAAGATGTGCACAACACACTACCCCAAGAGAAATCTAATGCAGCTCCTGAGGCTTCACTATTCTTTTTCCAGTCTTCTTATCTTCTGTCTAAAATATGGTAGGCTGTTAAAAAGCATGAATGTCACTACTTGGCAATTACTACTTGCTTTTCATTGGTAGTAAGAATTAATTCAGGAAATGCTGACTGGAGTCTGTTCTTGAAACATGTGACTCCTCTATCTGCTAGTTGTACTATTTCATCATTTCAAGTATGAATCCGCCTGCTCAAGAAGACTTTTTACACAGAGGCAAGGAAGAATTTCCGCTGGGTCATAATCAAATTTTGGAGCTCCTCATGTAAATGCGTTCATCTTGCCCCTAAAATCTTATACAGCAATGATTTGAAAATCTGCTGAATATAAAATGAATAAAAGGGTTAAAATAGGTAGTTTCTACCTTGCAATTCTATTGTGAAATTAGCAAAAATAACAACTGGCTGCATTTATTTGATTTTGTGGCTCTATTCTCAGACCTAACATTGGTTTACTTATTCAGAGATATTCTCTTGATCCTTTTAGGAATCATTTTTAATAGTAGTCTTGGTTGAAGGCAATTATTTATGTGCAAAGAAAAAGCTGGTGCAATTAATAAAAAACATCTGCACAGAGGCTTTAATGCAAGAGCATTCAAAATGTCTTTGCTGCTGTTGGAAGAAAACCTATGATTTGGAAAATAGGCAAAACTTGCAGAAATACAAAAATCTTTCTTTTAAACGTTAGTTATGGATTTATTCTGCAAAGCCTCCAACCTTTGACATATGACCTTAACTTAAATTACAGCAACTACTATAGCGGTCTTCACCACTCTTCATATCCACGTGAATTAACCTTGTTATTCAAAGAGATATAAAGGACTTATATTTATTATAAGAATTTTAATAATTTATGAGTTTATCTATATGCAATTTTCAATCACCCTTTCCCACCTTCAGCTTTGTCCTTATAACCTCCAAAAGAATTTCCCTCAGTGGCCAGACAATAATGAAAACTCACTTTTCTTAAACAATACTGAACTATTTCTGCTATTCCTTTGCAAATCTCATAGGAATAAGCAGCATGATCTTGACATAATCTTGGTCACCTTGATGTAGTAAACAGGCCAACATCTTGCTCCCTATTTTTTTCCCAAGGGGACCATCCAGCAGAAATAAGAGGAGCAGGCCTCTCTTCTCTGTTCTAGAGAAGGTAATGCTGCTCAGCGCAAACTCCTCCACTCCAGCCAGACCACCAAAGATGGAACTTAGCCAGACTCCTGTCTCCAGGAAGGGGGGGGGGGGGCAGGGACGAAGTCAGCAGATTGGTTGGCAGCAAGAAAACTCATCTTCTTAAGCTTTACAGCCCTGATGCTTTACCCTTTAATTTAAAAATACTGGGCAGAAGAAGTGATTATTTTCACTAGTAACATATTCTGAAAGGTTTTGAAAAAGGTTTGGGGGCTTAACCGTACTCATGCATGACGGCCCCCATTGTTCACAGAGAAGACGAAGGATCCCCCTAAAAAGGAAATGGTGGTTTGCTGAAAGAGACGAGGGCCAGAAATCTGTGACTACTTCTAACATAAATGACACTGGTTTTTTTTTTAAGGTTTCTTGTGCTTGCAGACCTATTGCAACATCCGCATTCCCTACCAGTGAAAAGAAATCTCTATAGTAGTATCAGTTTCTGATAATGGGTTTTGTTACTGCAAATAAAATCTTGTTCACAAATCATCATCCGATACACACCCAGATGAAAAGAGCAGTCTTCCTGCTTTCAATAATCTGTTATTCTCCAAAATGTCAAAACATGCAACATCTACAAATTACTACCTTTTTTCCCCCTCTAAGAAACCACATTCAAGGCCTATTTGGGGGAACAATTTCAAAATTCTAATTTTAAAATTAGAATCAATCTGTATCGAATATGAAAAATAGCCAATGCTCCCCTAAAATTAAAGAGTCCATAGTTAACAACTAGAAAGTGTTTCATTTATGCAAATGCAAGAAAATAGTTCTCTAATACACTTTGTATAAGTTTATTTTATTTTGCAGACTGACTTTCATTTTTGCTTCCAGGTGTTGCACAGAATAACTCAAGGTTGCTGCATTTTAATTTCTCCCCCTTCTGCTGATTCTTCTCTCCTTGCTCTTGTTAAGCACCTACTCCCAGCCCACCCTTCCTTTCCCACCTACCTGATCATTTCGCACATTTTGAGGCTATTACTGTTTGTGCACATCTGCTCCTAGATCACAATACACCATACAGTGCAGACACCGCTAACCTTGAGGTGACAAACAGCAGCCAGCATGCATCGTGACGATGATTCCACATCCTGCTGATCCTGCAAGTGATGCAACTTAGAAAAGAGCTCTCACAATGTCCACTGCTGCTGGCACTCCGAAATAGTTCAACATTTCTCGGGCTAACTGAGATGGTAAAACTGTCTAATGGGTTTAAAACAACACACTTGATTTTCTACTGAAAACAATTTGCATGCAAACTCCCTATCCATTGTTATCCAAGATTCCCCCTTCCCCCCCAATCTTATAACATCTTATAAAGACTAATTACAAGCCAATTCTTGGCAAAAGGTTACCGGGGTCTCCTAACAGCCACAAAGATCGCATCCATTTCCCTTCTCCCTTCCCCTGCAGCCAGTAGAAAGACCCCAGATGGACCTGCCTTCCCTGCAAAGCTGGTCAGGGCCACCTCTGGAGCCCGAAAGGATGTACGCCTCTTGCCTGGCAACAATGCTGGGAGGGAGCTGACAGAAACTGCCTTCTCAGCAGAGCCGAGGGTGGCCTCCTCATCCATGTCCTCTATCATACGTTCACTTCTGTCTGGATTACAATTTCCATCACTGACAGGCTTGGACATTTGGTGATGAAATCGTAGCTCAGGGCATCTGGACAGTGCCAGTGAAGGAAGACAGCTGGACCACAGAGAAGCCCTGAGGATCGTGGTTAGGGCTAAGGTTCTCATTTTAATTTACCTTGATTAAAATGTAAGAAATTCTAGCATTTCACGGCTATGTATTAACTGACTGATGTGAAGATGCAGTTTTCACCTTGTTGTTTAATCTTCACGTTTTCTTTAGCGATTTTCTGTATATCACTAACACATTAAATAAAGCAGAACAAATGAGGTCATCCTATGAAACCTCAGTGTCGCAGCAATTTCATACCATCCACTGTATCCCATTTGGGAGAAAGGAGACATACTTTAGTTCAGCTAATTGTTAAACCAGACTTTTCTCTATTTCTGCAATGCAAACAAACCTATAAGGCCACATGTGTTACCTAAACCTGAACAGCTCTCTCATTATGCAGGCTGCAACATGAATTAACACATGTGAAAAGAAGCTCACCAAATTTAATTTTGTTCTTAATTGCAGAAAAATCACATTCCAGAAAACTATATGCATAATAGGTCAACAGCTCAAAGCAACAAACAGATATTTTTAAAACTTTCCCTTGAAAACATTTTAGCGCCAATTTGCTCCTTTTTCAAAAAGAATCCAATCCTTGCATACTGTTAAAAACACTCCAGCCTTCATGCTGAAAATCTATACTAGAAGAGTAAATGAATGCAAAACAGAGGAATCTGTAGGTGAGTTCTCCAACAACCTGCATGCAAATTAGATTTGCACATATCTGTTCATTTTGCACGTTGCTTGGTTTCAGCTAATCATGATAACATGGCACTTAAAACTGCTATTTTCTAAGCACCAGACTAACTCATTTATATTCTCACAGCCATTTTAGAGTTTGGTATTTCAGTTCTGAATTTTAAATGCCTGCATTTTCTAGGATCATGTCTTGAATATTTTTGTTGTGCCACTTAATGTTGCTTTTTAATTTATCTGCTTTTTGATTTATCTTATTCTTGTGATCCACCAGTGCAATTGTATTATTTGGATAAATTCAACTATAATAAACGAAACAGTCCTGGCAACAGACAGGACATCCAACTGAGCCCTCAGGAAGGCATAGTCTGAGTTTTCTCTGAATTTCAATGTTCCCACAATCTTGAACAAAACTCATAGTCAAAAATTTAACTTGTCACATTTATTCACAAGAAGGTTATTAATGCCTGCCACCAAATTTCCTGAACCAATTTCTATTTCCTGGAAAAAAAATACTACAGTTCTTTTGTTACCTAAAACTGGGGTACAGTAACTAGTTTGGTCTTACTTTAACCCTCCTGGAATAGACAGATTCCACAATCACAAAAATGATCTAAATTGGCATATAATTTTAAAACATATGGTCTATTTATCAGACTAATAGGGGAAGTGTCCACTATTCCCAGTTGTCTGCTAAATGCAATACTATGCCGTTTCCATTGATTTATATTTCTTCAAAATCATATCATAATAAAAATGATTAAACCAATCCAGATGTGATGTGTATTAATTTAGGATATTTGAGTAATGACATCAGTGCCCAAATCACAATGGATGTTGTACTATTTAGATAAATAACATGACTCTAACTGCCTTGTGCTTACTGGTTTGGATGCAACAGACTTGTCTGTTAATCAAGGATGACCAGATGGAACTTTAGACTACTGCAATTTACCTCTGCTAAATGTGCATCTATTAAATCAAGATTTTACATGTACTTATAATCCAAATCTATTTGATTCTTCAAGGGTTGAAAATAACTAGCGAGGAAGAGACAACTTCTCCTTAGAGACTAATTTCAGAAAAAAATATACGTTTTTATTACAGTTACTGAGAAAGAATAGATAATAAGAAAGGTCCACTTCAATTATTGAGAATCGAATTCCTGTTAATACTGAAATGTGGTTCCAGGGATTTGAATTGGGCTTGAGTTACAAATAGGATCTATTCTTTGAGCAATGCTAATAGGTAGTCCTTTGTTGTCTTTTAAAATTTCAGAAGTCTGTTCTGTTTTTTAGAAAGCTGTATCACTACCGCCAGATGTGGGGAGAAAAATTCCCCAAATGCAGACTTCCTGAGCAGCACAGGAAAAAAGGTCAGGGTTACCTTAGCTCTCATGCATAAATTTAAAAAAGCTGAACACCAGGGCTATTTTTAATCCCTTTTAACATTCAAATGTACTCCTTAAAGAACACAAAACTGATTATTTTCTAGTACATATATTTCAACAAACAGATTTAACTCACAAACATACAGTAAAATAATATTTTTAAGGTTTCAGAAGCCTAAAAACAGACATAGGCAATTCCTTTGACTGAACTTCCCCAATACCCATATCTCTGAAATGAACAGAAGCTCAGCCAGCAAGCTGCCTTTGCTATCAGCTCCTGCAACTTGTTCTCCATGGAGTCTGTATTGAGGATGCCAATCAGAAACAGAAACATCCAACCACTCTGAATCTGCTGCATAATCGGTAGACTCTCACATTTAAAATATTCCAATTCCGGGTGTTATTTGCAAGTCAACTTACAGATTAACTCCCCCCATTTTCCTGAAGCATGAAACCATCCAGGAAGCTCCCATACTGTGTGACATACTATAAAAGAGCGGCAGGTTTGGCACTGAGAAAAAATGCCATAAATTTGTATAATATCAGGCCTAAACAGGCCATTGTGCAAATATAGATCAGACAGATTTCATTTCTCTTTTGAAGTCCAGTAAACAGCATTCTGAAATCCAGGCTAGCTAGCACTAGATAATTCGGTTCACAATATGAGCACTTTATAGCTTATGCCAGAAAGCGGAAATTCCTAACCAGGATTCAAAGCCACTGCTGGTATTTGGGCTAATGACTTGGCCAAGTCAAGAAACTTAGCCACTGACTAACACACAAAATGGGCGTCTTTTAACATGAGAAAACATCTGCTTACATTTTACATTCCAAACCTGCTTCAACTGACAAATCTGTGACACCTTTCCTTCTTTAGGCTAAGGTTTGGTATTATTCCCAGAAAGAAATGCCCCGCCAGAGGAGGAGAGAAGGAAGAGAGGGGAGTGACCAGAGCGTTGTGGGTTCTAGCAGACTTTGTGCTCAGCTGGCTGGGTTAAAAAGGTCCTCTCCCGAATAGGCTGCTTGCAAGAGGCCTTTTCTGACAGCTGCTGATTGCCCACTGCGGATGACTGAATGGCTGTTTCCTGGGAGGAAGATATGGCCCTTTCTAGGGAGCAGGCTCACTGAAGGAGCATTAATGAATTTGCCAGTAGGGCTGAGCAGCAGAATTTAAGGGCAACGGCATAAGAAATTTGCCAAACCTAACCTAAAAATTTGAGAAAGCAACTAAAAGAATTAAAAGTCTTCTACCGGGCGGCATTTTCAGCAATGAGAGAGACTAAAGGGCATCACCCTACAGCCATGACTTGCTCTGCTTGTGGCATGGCTGCATCTTTTTCTCACTCCTTTTGCAAGATCCTTGGAAGAGTTGAAGAACCAAGTTAGGGACATCTATGGAGATCTATCTAGGTGGTCACTAAGAGTAGACAATAATTCGATGGCCTCCCATCAACCTCGCCTTGCAAGTGCAAGTTTGTGGAAGTACTTGAAGGAAAAGTACAAATAATACAGTATTAAATGCCACACTTAACTCCCGAGAGCAGGCAAAGATTTAGAAGAGGTGTGCAACAGCAAGTGCTAAATACAGAATGGGATCAAGCAAGTCCAGGTGATGAATGTGAAAATTAGAAAAATAATGTGCAAAACATTCTGGACTACTGAGACTGAGAAATAATTTTGAGGTTCATGCAAAAAAACAGGGTCCAAGCATTCCGACAGAAGCCCAGAGCCACTGCGAAATAAGAAGAAACACCATTTCTGAGGAACAAAGGGATAATACTGTGTGTCTTGCAAAAGAGGATTCATAGTAGCGAGTGACTCACTACAACAAGGAACAGAAATAAGGGTACGCCAACCAGAGAGACTGGATTGTGAGATCTCCTACCTGACAAGAGGTAGCAATGTAACAGAACAAGTTCGCAAGATTTATCAAACCCAGTTATAATTAACTATATTTGCTGATCCACACAGAAAAAGATGGTACTATTCCAAAGCCCTAAGGAATTCAAATGGGCCCGGATAGGTTGCGCTGTCAGTGTTGGTGGGAGACAAGCCACTTGTATAGAAGCAGAGAACAAACCCCTCTCCCTTCTAGCCCTGATGTTCCTTAGCTGGGTAATGAACCATCTGCAAGAAAACAACCAGGCTCAGAGAGTGCCCCACGGTTCAACCCCGAGCTACAAAGATTCTCTTCTATTGAAGAAGAAGGGATCCAGAATCGCACCTTGGGGCCCGGCCCTCCCTCCGGAAGCTCCTCCAGTAGGATGAGCCTTCATTCGCAGAATTATAGAGTTGGAAGCAACCAATGAGGCCGACTGCCTCCTCGTGACCGATGATCCAGCAGAGCATCTGACTGATGGCCATCCAATCCAGGCCTTTAACTCTTCCCCAGATTGGCTTCCACACCCATCATTTTGGTAGCTGTACTCTGAACCTGCTCCGATTTGTCGTTTTTAATTGTGGTCCAAATCGGGATGCAGCAACATTCCCAACAGGAGGAAGAATTATTGAACTGTGCAATCTGGATTCAATTCTCCAGTTAAGGAACTCCAAGAGAGCATTTCTCTTTTTAGTAGCTGCATCACGCTGCTGACTGATGTTTAATGTGTGTTCGCAAAAAACACTGCGATCTTTTTCATTTCTAACTGCCATACCAGGTTCCCGCCAGCCTTGGTTTTCCTACTCAAGATGCAAAACTTTACATTTTCCCTGTGACATGCCATCCTATTCACTTCAACTCGCTGCTCAAAGCTGTCCCTAATTTTGTCCCCCCTGCTGATTTCTAAAATGTCCCCTCATCTCTTTTTCATCCAAATAATAGTCTTGAACAGCACAAGGCCCAGGATGATAATAGCCCTGTGCTACTGCTACTACTACTACTTTGAATTCTCTAGATTCTCCTCTCCCCATTTTTACAAACAGGTGTAACATTTGTTCGTCCTTTAGCACTTCACCTAAGATCTCCCAAAAATATTAGCAATTTCCTACATCCCCAGAATGTTATTCATTAGGATTTAGAGAGATTTAAAGTAAATAGATATTATTTAACCAAGCCGCTAACAATTAGCATCAATCCTAGCTCTATATAATTTCTTGTTAGCAACATACTTGTTGCTTGATGACTTCTTTCCTCATCCTGTATCTTTTTTATGTTCGATTTTTTGCTAAACTTTCTGTGCAGCTAAATTGCTTTGTTGTGCTGGCTTCTTGTTTTCGGTTTGTTTTCTGACCGGAATTGTTTGCATCGGTGCTTCCAATATCTCATATTTAGCAAGTCTTACTTTGAGCTCCTTTCCTCATTAGCTTCTTCTGCTAATGACACAAAGTTGAGTGAGACAGCTAATATTCTAGCAGGCAAAAATTAAAATTCAAAATTATATTTAGGCAATTGGGCTGAAAATAAGAGAGGATGAGGGCTGTCCTCTGCTTTAAGCCCTGCTTTAGATTCTGAAAAGCTGTTTTCTAGCACACAGATGCAGAAGCAGCAGCAGCAGCCCTGTCGTCCTGGAAAAGGGTCCTGCCCTACTAGCAAGATTACCCAGTAACTATGTTGAATTGAATCTGAAGCATTATTCAACCGTGTGATAAACGACAGCTATAAATACTGAC
>JANHJO010002740.1:92042-107526 GCA_032468235.1 Pseudoxyrhopus heterurus
CTGATGGGATTCGATCAGCCAAACTGCTGATCTGCAGTACTCTGTTCTTACCACTTGAGCCACTGCAGCTCCCTATGTTAGATTTGATTTAAAAATCAACAAATTTGAGTAGCTGGAAAAACAACAGCCACAAATAGTGCCTTCTTTTTAAATTTATTTGAGCAGATTAGTTGTTCTAATAATGTAACAATTAAGAAAAGCACTGAAATTATGATGAACCAAAGCATACCAGAGTGCAACGATTTAAAGTGATTGATTGCAAGGACCCCCCTGGAGTCACAGGCCATTTGTATGTCATGGCTGACTCCGTCTTCTGTAAAAACCAACTGGACTGAGAATGAAGATTTACTTCATGCTGGAAAACTTCAGGCAAGAAAGGCTCCCAACTTAAACTTTAAAAAGAACAGCTCAGAATAAAATCACCCTTCTCACTGAAAAATTGGGGGTGGGGGTGGGGGAAAGATGAATGGTCAGTTTCTGAATCCATTTGCTCTGTGGTACAACTATAAAGCATTAAAACAAGTAGAATGTATCACAATGCAGCCTGCATTAAAGAAAAGTTAAAAGCTTTCCTGTGAAAAACAAATACAGGATATTGGCAAGACTGCAAGAATGAGGTTTTAAAAAAACACTAAGTACAACAAATGGATTTTATTCTGTTTGTACAACACAGAGAGGAAGTCTATTTCTTAAAAGGCTGCAATAGTAAGTTTTACCATTGCCAGAGAATAACCAGAACTGTTAAGAACCCTGAACAATCATGTTAATCACAGATCAAGTAAAGTTAGTTATAGCTGAGTTAAAAAGGGATATGGCATCCTTTCCTAGTTTTGGCCATGAAGTCTAATATATCCAGAAAGTATCAGATGGGGAAAGACTGAATATATTAATTGGAATATTCGCAATTATCTCGCTTAGGAGATAATAATGGGAGAGATTTACCAATGAAGCATTCCATGCTGATTGGAGCCAACAACAGTCAGTCGACACCACATTTAGGAATCTCACGATTTCCCCCCCAGTCCAATGAAGTGCCAATCTGACACTGTCCTTTGCTGCAAGACAAGGCCATTCATTTCCTTGGCCGGGGCTCCTTTCCATCAGGCAGATCTTTCGTTGTGCATCATCTCTACGAATCTCTCATTCACTTGGGGCCCCACCCCTTTAACTTCAGGCACCGTATTTCTTGGGGGAAGAACTCATTATTTTCATTTTCTTTCAGAATTGAGCAAAGGGCTGAGCTCCACCCGAAATCATATGCAAAAAGGCAGGTAAAATTAGAAACCGTTGATGTTCTTTCAGAGTTTTAATGGAACATCTTTTCTGGGAATCAGACACCACATTAGTGCCTGCAAAAAATGGTCATTCCTGGTCCTCAGTATCAAGCCATAGTATATAGAAGTGGTGTCAAACCTTTTTCGGTTTGTGTGCCAAAATTGCGTGCGTGCAAGCGTGCGCACGCTCCCGCATGCCCCCCACCCACAATGCAATGTGGCCCTCTCCTTTGCTCATGTGCGCACCCCCTAAAGAAACAACAAACACTGTGCCCAGGATTGCAATTAGTAGGCCCAAATGATTCTTCCACTTTTTAGCTGGGCCACTGGAGAAAGGAAGTAAAATTAGCACATCCAGACACAGCATTAGTCACTAAAAGGTTAACTCATCACATATGATTTTAATCCTCTCTGGCAGGTTCAGATTAGAATGTGAAAATGTAAGAATTTATCCTTTTTTATAGTGATATGAAAAGAAGTGCTAAATATGAACGTACATATGCATGTGATCATCTTGTTTTATTCAATTTTTTTTCTAAAGTTACTTCAACTACTGAGCGTAACGCTGAACGTTAAAATCAACTGAAGTTGGGAATGTCACTACTACACTGAAACAAAATTGGCAGAAGGAAAGCTGCTCTTTGAAAAATAACCTTTCAGTGTTCCAAATCTTTATTTACAGGGATATATTGAATGAAGAACAGTGCTCAGCGTTTCTTAAAGAACTATGTCCCTCTAACATGGGGGGCAATAAATTTTCCTGAGGAGAACCACCTGAGAAACTAGAACCATTGTGGAAGGGTGCTGCTCCCGGTACCCCTGCAGGCCAGACAGTCAAAGGGCCAGATGTGGCCCGCAAACCCTAAAATGCCCAGTTCTGAAGTAACAAATATTACCTGGGCATTTCCTCTTCCTATTTTTAGTTTTAGCATTGTTGTTAGTTGCGTAGTCGTGTCCGACCATCGCAACCCCATGGACAATGTTCCTCCAGGTCTTCCTGTCCTCTACCATCCCCCGGAGTCCATTGAAGCTCCTCACACTGACTGCTTCAGTGACTCCATCCAGCCACCTCCTTCTCTGCCGTCCCCTTCTTCTTTTGCCCTCCATCGCTCCCAGCATTAGGCTCTTCTCCAGGGAGTCCTTCCTTCTCATGAGGTGGCCAAAGTATTTCAGTTTCATCTTCAGGATCTGGCCTTCTAAAGAGCAGTCAGGATTGATTTCCTCTAGGACTGACCGGTTTGTTCGCCTTGCAGTCCAAGGGACTCGCAAGAGTCTTCTCCAGCTAAGACCAACTAAATCTTCTCTTAGTTTTAGTAGTATTACTCTATTCCCCTTCCCCCTTTAATATATATCTCAAGATGGCAAATATACCTACAACTCCTTCCTCCTGTTTTCCCCACAACAACAACCCTACAAGGGCTGAAAGGAGGGACCTACCCAAAGTCACCCAGCTGGCTTTCATGCCTAAGGCTGGACTAGAACTCACCATCTTAGTTTCTAGGCCAGCAAACTGGCTCATTACTAGCATGTAGTACCTGTCACAGACTTTACTTTAAATGAACCATCCTCTTGCTGCATTAAATATTTGGTGGGCTGTATTCATTACCCAAGTTAGCATATTGTTGGGAAAAAATACAGCTACAATTTTAAGCATATTTGTGAGGCAACAAGCCCCAATGAACTCGATGGACCTCACTCCTAAGTAAATAAATATGAGTACACTATAAAGGCATTTAACACCACAAAACAGAGCATTGTACATTCTGTTGGGTTTTCAAAATAAAAGGACTGATTTATACTCTCCAATATAACTACCAGCAAAAGATCACTCCACTATTAGAACTGTTTTCCTCATTTATTTATCAGATTTGTATACCACCAAATTAGACCAACCCACCTACACAGTCTAAATAGTTATCTTTCTTTAGGTTAGCCATCTCAGAAAACTCCATCATCTTCACCAACTATTATCTCTGTGCATACAATCATCTTGCTGCAATTATCATGAACAAAAACAATTACTAGCTTTTTCCTAAATGCTTGTCCACTGATCCCAAAAGAAAAACCTCTGGTTTCAATTGTATATTAATTTTTAACATCCTCTGAGTGTGTGTATTTGAATCCAGAATTTTCTAGCTTTTTTATACATCCACCAAATATAAAATGTCCCTTCTTGTTGTTTATATTTCCAATATAAATTTGAACTGCCCTTATACATTCTAGACAATTTCTCTGGTGACATATTAGAATTAGAATTCTTTATTGGCCAAGTGTGATTGGACACAAAAGGAATTTGTCTCCAGTGCATAAGCTTTCAGTGTACATATGCCAACAATATATCCGTGTTTCTCAGAAAATAAGACCGGGTCTTATTTTCTTTTAAGTCCCCAAATAAGCACTTGGGCTTATTTTCGGGGAGGTCTCATTTTTTACATGTACAGGAGGCAGCAAGCCCACCAGCCCCACCCTCTCCGTCCCACCACCTGCCTCCTGTGCTGGCCATGCCCACCCCCTTCACTAGGGCTTATTTTCGGGGTAGGGCATATTGTTGGAGAAATGGTATCATTTTATAAAAATTATCTTTAAGATTATATTTCAATCTCTTAAGGGACATATTTTCCCATGTGTATATTATGACCAAAAGTTTTTAGCCCACTTTATCATATTCTTTTTCAAAGTTTATACTTTTAGCAACCGCATGTTCATCATTTGAACACAATTCTACTTTAAATTCAATCTGACTTTGTTCAAAACTATGTTGTCTAGTTTAAATCTTTCTAATAAATGTAAATAAGAAAACCACTGACAACTATTTGCTACCAGTTCTTTTCTTGATTTTATTTTGATTCCCCTTGACAAAATTCCAGTAACTCATGATAAGTTAGTTATTCATGCCTGCCTATTATTTCTTGTCTATGAAATGCTTCTTCTTGTGCTGAGATCCATAAAGGTGCTTTAGGGCACAACCTCAGTGTGTATCCATTTCATATTCTCAATGTGGCACATTTTCCAGAATATGTTTTTATATCCTCATTAAACTTGACTTATTGTACCAAAAATATCCATGCCACCTAAATCTCAGGTCATGCCCTTCTAACTCCAAAAGCCTTCTAGATCTCAGCAACACCCACTTACATCGAAACCAAATAGCATGCTGCAAAAAAACATTTTCAAATCAGGTAAACCCAATCCTCTACTTTGCATCTTACAGCACTTTGTATTTAACACATGTTTTTCCCTTCCACACAAACTTAGATACATCCTTCTGCCACTGTTTAAATGGTGCATCAGTTATCAAAACAGGTATTGTCTGGAACAAAAACATCATTCTAGGCAAGACATTCATTTTTATTATAGAAATTTTCCCCAGCAATGGCAATTGCATATTAACATATCTGTTTTATCATCATTTCATGTCTTAATTATTTTCAAATAACATACAATTCATATTTGTCATAGTAATATCCAGATATTTTACCTTCTTCTCAATCTTAAAACCCACCTCAATTCTGTTTGTTCTTCTATTTTCACATTTCTGTTATAACTTGCTAATTCACTAAATTAATTTGCCCATTAATGTTTCAATTCCCTTTAAAGAATCTTCCAGAACCAACACCAAGCCATCTACAAAATCTCTTAACATATAAGTTTCTTTTTAAATTTTTACTTGCACAAGTTTCTCCTCTTGTCTTACATCTCTATTCAGTATTTCAAGAACAGAATAAACAAAATAGGAGATAGTGGATATCGCTGTCTTGTTCCTTTTTGTATCTCAAAGGCTTTGTTAGATCTCCACTTTTACTTTCTGTGAAGTGTAAATTGATCTTGCCCATTTTATGAAGTTCTCTCCAAAATCCGTATCTTCCAAAACTTTGAACAAGAAAATCCATCCAAATTTCTGCATGCAACATCAATTTGGCTTGTTTTTTGTTATGTTCCTACAAATATTCCTAAATGTCCAACACATTTCTAGCATTATCTTTTAGGTAAAACCCTCCATTAAATTATTTTCAACCTATCAGCTAGAATCAGTATGAACATCTTGTAATCCTTATTCAACAATGGTATCATCCTATAGTCTCTCTTTAAAGTCAAACCTTCCCCTTTTTTGGTAATTTTACTAGCCTCTTTCTAACACTCCGGTATCCTTCCTCATTGTAGGACAGTGTTCAACGTGTTTTGTAAAGGTTCATCCTCAAGACATTTACATATAACCCATCTGACTCAGGCACCTTTCCTAGTTTAATAGCTTCAGAAACTTTCCTTATTGCTATAGTCTTTGGTATCTCTAGCAACTTCAGTAGCCAAATTCTTTGAAGTGCAAATCATGCCATGTCTAAAAATATATTCAGGAAAGCAGCTGAAATTACCATTGGCATGAATTATAGACTGGGAATTTGGTAAAGGATTACAGGTGTGCACATCACTGGATGACTCAATTAAAGGGGCATCTCTGTAGGATAATGAAAGCAAACCCTCTAAGTTACAGTTTTAATCTTTTTTTATGTTCACAGGAATATCATCTTTAAGTGTCCTATGCCATCGGAGATGTAGAATATATGCAGTGACACTTATGGTAAAATAGCATTTGACACTCAACTTTTGAGGTCCTTTTAACCTGTTTGACACAGCATTAATACAGTCCCCAAATTCATGCCTATTATGTAAGTCAAAGCTACAACAACTATAATTTATTTGATCAGAATAAAACTAAAGTAGTACATTTAGCAGTGATTCATAAGGATGCCTCCTTCTATGATGGGGGGCCTTGATGAGGTGAAGGAGCCTGTGTGGGCTACGTTGCTGGACATGTGTATGTCCAAAAGAGTCACCCAAGGCAAACAGGCCATGATAGATACCCCAGACTAACACTGATCACATCTGTCAACCCGCATGGCAGATTATAGTCTATTCCTTCCACAAGCCAATATAACCTCATAAGGATGCTCCAATCCTAAAGACCACTTCCTGTGTCTAGTAACCAAGAAGAAAGAGGGAAGGGGGCTTATCAAGGAGGATTCAGCAACTAAGTCATTGCCAAATTGCCTTTCTTGTGGACATGCTATAAGAATTTCCTTTTTCCAGGCATATTTTTCTCAGAGTCCAGCCAGATCCACCGCTTTCTAACTCATTTTCTTCTGCTGCTATCCCCCGCTTCATTCCCAACTCTTGGTCCAATTCTGTTTCAGTTTTTAGAAAGTTGCTGAGAAGCAGATCAAAAGACAGAGTCCAGTGCTGCCAATTTGTCACCTATGAACCAAAGACCACAGCTCATGCTTTAATAGGCCCAACGCCTAATCAAAATATTCAAAAAAATTACTCCAGTTAACTGAATTAGATCTTTTACTCTGACATATCAATTTCAGTAACAGATCACATTTTCTAATAATTACTTTTTAGTGATAGCTACTCCAGCTGTTGACTAGAATAAGAACATACTTGAAGCAGAACTTTCCAAATGCAGAAGGAAAACAATTATTTATCTTGCAAAGATGCTGGGTGTTAATGTTTTCTAGCTATATGTAACAAACAAAATGCCAACCACCATCCTGGCAACAACTATCCTAAAACATTTGGGAGTTTTTTTACCCCTTAGGAGCCCTGCTCTTGGCAAACCCTGATCCGCAGGCTTTGCGCAACAGGAGAACTTTGGTCTTTAGCCGAGCTGAAGGACATGAGCCTCTCCTAGCAGAAGTGCTAGTAGGAAAAAACATTCCTTTTCACTAACAAGTCACTCAGCTGGCCTCTCCTTGCTGAGTCTCAATCAGAATTGAAAAGTTGGCTAATGTATAACCTTTACAAAGATTCCAATGGATGGAAGGGAGGAGAAGCAGGCACAAATCTACAGCACAAGCCACACTTAGAACACCATACATGCTCTTTGGCAGTTGCACTGTAATGAAACTCCTTTAAAAATCATGTTCAATATTCTGAAGAGCAATTTTCTTCGCAAGTTAGTGATTGCTTAATAGTAATTGGCAGACTTCAGGAAAAAAAGTAAAGAACTTTGGAGTCTTTTTCACACATTGCCCTGATTTTTTTTCTGTTCAAATGTATGAATAAAGCTAGTCTTTGGCACAAGACTCTGCACAAACACAACTGAGGATGCACAAACACAACTGAGCCAAGGATGTACAACCTCTCATAAAACTACCTTGCCATCCAGCATTTGGTCTGTTGGTCACTTGCAGTAAGCAGCAAGGGCTGGCAGATATAACCTTTTCACACATAACTCTCTCCTGGCAAGGGGACTTAAGAAGAGAACAGCCAATCTCACATTAGACTGCAATCAGCAGAAGGACTCAGAGAGTAAAAACAGCTTGCTATATTTAATTCTGTATAAAGTTATGATTTCTGAGCAAGTTGAAGACATTATCCTGTGCTACAACCAATACAAATTGAGCTACTTACCATTAAAAAGACTTCTATTTAAGTGCCATGAAGAAACATTACCCACTTTAATTTTTTTTAATCATATTTATGTAAACCACTGAAAAAGGCAAAAATGCATAAGAAAATAGGATAATATTTACCGATTCCATAGCTGAAAGCAGCAGTTAGCTGGACATAGATAAAATCCAACAAAAGGGTGTCCCGCAAGCAGTGCTATATTCTGAAAGACAAAAATAGCCCCATAAATATTTCAGAGAAAAATGCAGCCTTAACTTATAGACATTTTCCTTTAAATTCTGTTTCCATTTCATTTTGTCTAGCTCTCCCAAAACTAATACAAAAGGTTCAAACGAATTACTTGAAAGGATAATACAATTAAAATTTAGTATATGTGCAAACACACACACATATATAAGACAGAATTATTTCAGCTCTGTAGCACCAGAAAGACAAGGGTAGCATGCTAATGTTATAGCAAGTTTATAGATTGGGATAATTTGCAATTCACAAATTTATATAACTTGTTTACTGTACTTGTTATGCTTGCTCTGAGAATTTTTTTTTTTCAAAACAGAAGCATGTAAAGAATATCTGAAGAAACTAACTCAAATTCCACCTCTAAAGTAAAGGTAAGAAACTTAAAATTAAACTATTCATGGCAAGTTTTAAATAGAGAAGCAGTATTCTACAAGCTAACACACAGGAATATCTGGTGTCTGTATTAGCATTTTAGAACAAGTCATGACTCATAACTGCAGAGAAGGGAGCTGCTCTTAAGTTTGCCCAGGCAAACCTAGAAAAGGGAGGCTTGTACGTTTAGCACACAGTCAACATCTAGACTTGCAGCACTTTCTAGTAAATGCAATAAATAAACAAATGCATCAAATATTAATTTTAGCAATGAAATGGGATAGCTGAATAATTGTCTAACATGATATTGTTCACCAGATGAAACCAATCATATTTGCTCTTCTAAATCCCTTTGGATGGAAGCCCACCTGGAAACCATAAGTATCTCTGGAGGAAAAAGCAAGACACACTTTACTATAACCAAGATTAAAATGATAAGACTGCAGAAACATGCAGTGGTGTTCAGATGAACAAAAGGTTTCTGGGGGAAATGGCCATAATTTTGCATCTCAAAACCACATCTAATGTCAGAGAAACATTGGAAGAATACATGAGAGGTGTAACTATACTGTAGCATTTTAGTTAAACAGAATGCTGTTTATTTGAAAGTTCGTATCTTGGTGACAAGCCAGACATGAAGTTGAAGTTTATTTACACTCCAAAGACAATAATTAGAAATATATCAAATCTGCCAGATAAAGCACATACTTTTAAAAAAAAAACACAGGCCTGAAACAATTACAATAGTAATATGAACAGGCATTTAAGCCACTAATACTTGTTCATGTCATAAAACTCTGAATTTTTACAAATGCAAATGTAGGAGAAGAACAAGCAAAGCCTGGGGGTGAATCATTCTGGAGTTTCCACAAGCAATCCAAGTCCAGGCCCCCTTGAATTCCGTAAGTCTATCGAGCCCCAATTTCATACTGATACCTTGTTAACTAGGTTCTCATATATAGGCAATAAATCAGCTTGATTGGAACTTCAGATGTGGTCCTGATTTTTCTTGAGGGACAACGAACTTTGAATTTTAAAGTCTTTTTTCTTGCTTATTCATTTATATGCAATTCTCTCAATCAGAGCACTTTTAAAAGGTAAAGAGGGGAACGACCAGTTTACAGAAATAGCGTAGTACTTCTAAGACTGCTTGATTCAAATAATATCAGGAATACAAGTATAACAGTAAAAAAAAATATCTCTGAACTTGAAAAACTAAACCAATGGAGGACCTGGCAAAACAAACCAATCCAGAAGAACAATGACAAAAGATTCCATTTCAGTGACTTTTTCAGAAAGTAAAAACCACATCAGCAGCCACCAAACAATGTCAAACAATCTAAATTGGAACATATGAGAAAGGAGAATTCATTTTAGGGACAGGTGGTGGGTGAACTTTCAGGGCACAGGGTAAAGTAAGGAACAGATGGAGAGGGAATGCAAAAATAAAAAGCAAAGAGTCCGACTGGTGTGTTTTTTTAAGTGCTCTCCTGAAAAGAAAAATGCCTTTCTAATATTACCGCTTCTATTTCAGTGAGCTGCCACAGGGATCTTTTGCAATTCTAAACAGAAAGAGGCAGCATGTGATGCAGAGATGAAACAAAGCAAGTAAAATGATACATTTTATTGATTCTACTTGTATAGGCACCATTGTGCAAACTTCACAGAACTTTTAGGATGGCAAAACTAATCTTCATGCCTGATCACCATATTTTTATCTGAGTTTTCCTTCAAAAAGTCCATGGGATTTTTACAATTTTTTCTAATAATGATCATTTAGAACAAATTAACATATTCTAAAACAAGCTAATGAGCTGCATGCTTCAGGAGGAATATAACCCTAGACCCAGGTACCAGTTCAACACTTTAATTGTGACATCCACACAATTCTTCCTATATCACCGTTAGGGCAATTTATTATTTCAGTTAAGAATTTAATTACCATAAAATCTAGAATTTTAGCCCAATAATTAAAACAAAATCTGTGGGGGAAACTATCCAAGCAAATTAACTTCATATTCTGCTATAGCTGCTCACTGAAGTTTGTGGATCTTCCTGGCTCACATACAAGGGAAAAAATGTCCATATGTAAAATATACGTATTACTGCTTTTATTACAAAATAATTGGTTCTGCTTTGTTTTCACATGCAAACAGGATTTTGGGGGCAAATGGAAGATGCTGGAAAGCTCCAGCAACCCTAGTCTATATTCTGAAATGGGCAGAAAAAAAATACTCTTAAACAAAATTAGGTTTGGATCCAACAGAAATTTATAAATGTCGCTGCAACAGAATTTTACTGCAAAATGCTGCATATTTTCTAAAATTTTAATCTATCTTTTAGGTAACCTTAAATTAAAAAAGCAAGGTAACTGAGTTGGTCATTATTACAAGTAAATCCTATCCTCTTTGCTTCTTCTTCTTCCCCATTCCTTCTAGATATCTTTTCTACCTATCCAATATCATTAACCTATTCACTTGTGGAAAAAACTTAAAGTGCAAGCATAAACATTGAGTGGCACACTAGCAACAATACTGTTTAGCCAGAAATTACACATAGAGCAATGGCCTGTTTACAATGGGCAACTTTGCTATTAAAAGTATTCTCCCATATTCTTGATAAAATACACTATTTTTCCAGTAGACATACAAAATAATTAATAGGCTTGAAATCTATGAATTTGCATTGAACAAGATACAGAATTAAGAATAACTACAATTTGTTCACACTCATATTACAAGTCCAGTATGGTGTAGATTCCTGTTAGGTGATAGCCTATTCAGATACATCACAAGATACTCTGCCTCTTCGTTACACACTGAAGTTAAAAACTGTCTTTCAAATACCAAGAATTGCAAATTTTAACAAAAGGAATGGTTTATTGGGAACATTAAATGGTCTGATGATTATTTCAACAGGCAATCTTTTCCTCCAAAGACAGCTTAAAAAAATTAATGGCTCTGAAATACAAAAACACTCTTAAGCCAAGCTGGTTATATACAGGCTACACCAAAACCAGGCCCTATATGCCAATCACAATGTGCTTTATTTATTTATTTATTTATTTTTAAGAACATGTTAAGAAACTCAGAAATGTTCAGAAGTCATCTGTTGAAAAAGGAAGAATTTAGAAGAAAATGACAACCAATTTAATTATTTAGTGTAATTTATATAATAAATAGTGTGTTTAATTTACCACACCCTCAAAAACTAGTGATACCAGAGCAGAACGGATGCAGAATGACCACAGTCTCCAGCCCCACTGCTGCTATTAATTCATCCAAGGCAGCACTCTCACTCTCTCAAAAACTCGCCAATGCAGTATACCAACTGTATTAAAAAAAAAAAAACCTCAGACAATTCCAACCCTTGCATGCACAGAAGCATTTGGCCATATGTAAGGAACTTGCTTAATTCAAGCCAATCTCTCTTCTGTCAGCTATTTTTGTGCTGGAAAAGAAACAGAGGACTCTGAACATTCCCACAAGAATGTGGTTTTTAGAAACAACTTATCATCAAGAGGAAAGCATTTAGAACAGCTGGGGGGAGTCAGGGGGGGTAAGGGGGGGCAGCCAATGGGTACATTAAGTAATTTTGATTATGTCTTCCGACAGTTCTCATCATTTACTTATGGAAATGGAAACCAATCCTCAAAATTAAGGATGACAACAAGTTTCCTGATTTTTGTTCTGGTTTATGGTGTGTGATTCTTTTTATTTTTAGGCTGTAGTTTGCCTATCTACGCTACCAAATGGAGATAAGGCCAGTTCTGTCAATCTTTAAGAATGTGATGTTTATGTGTTGACTTTTACATAAGAAACCCATTGCTTTAAAAAAACCCTGAAAAGCCAGATGAAGCAGAAATTCATTTTCCTTTAGCATAAATATCCCTTAACAATATGCTTATTTTAAATGAAGAACAGAAATGTCATGCTTTAAAGGACAAGGCAGACAATAAGATAAACATTTCTTGCTTTATAAAACGTTTTAAAATGTATGTCTTCTTTATGTACACAAATTTGAATGTCTGCATTTCAAAATATTAAAATCTTCTGAAAGAACTCCATCACACAGGCATAAAATATCTCGAATAAAATTATTAGCTACCTAAATCTAAAATACAAGATTTCAAACCCACTCAGCAGATGCTATAGAAATTTTAAGGTACCATGAGGAATCCAATTCTTGTACTCAAAAGAACTATTTGTAAGATATATTTACATTACATTCCGAAAGGTGCTGGAAGACCTGCAATCGTGCTACAATATGTGAAGAACATCTCCAAGCTGGCAAAATTCCATGGCCAAAAAACTGCAACATGACTAACACATCTTCATTTTAAAAAGGCACCATAACCTAGCACTTGTTAGCAATCCCTGCTACATTGGACTGAGTTTCCATAACAACAGGAGAAAAAAAATAAAGCAAAATACAGTTCAGAAAAAATTATACCCCATAACAATACATGCAGGAACGTTAGCAGTATGGCTGATAGAATGCCTCAACATAAATCTGGCAAATTGACAAAAATAAGGAGGAATAACTACCACAATTATTTTTGAGGTATATTCTTCATAACTAGTTTTTCCCATTTGATGCAAATAGCCTTAGATCAGTAATAGCTTAAGAACAAATTGCTACAATTATATTTTAAGCACTAATGTAAGAGGCACACTATCTGAATATACTAAAGCTTTGATTTCCCTACCCAAGATAAGCAGCTAGTGAATGTGCAATGTGCTTTCCAAAACAACATATGGCACTGAACCAGATATTAAGATGATTTGAATTTTGAAATTATTTGGACTAGAAAACATTTCCATTGCTTAAGGACTTGCAGTTTAAATGGTTACTTCCTTACACAGATACCATTGCTGAAAAACTTTTAAACAGAGTATTTCACATAGAAGTGTCAAACAAGTCTGACATACCTCAAAAATTATGGTAATACTCATCAATACCTTAGTTCAGATCAGCAACTTATATATGTGAGTGTAGACATCTGAAGTGGTTTATTTTAATATTTTTAATATTGCTTTTTTCTAGGACCTGGCATAGTTTCATAAACAACTCATCAGAAGCTGAAACAAATAAAAGGATTTGTTAGAAGTGAATAAAAAAGAACAGATTAATTCAGGACCATTAAAACAAAGTTCAAATATCACAGAAAAAGGGCCTTCACCAGGTAGTCAAAGAAGAAAGTCAACTCCAAGCCAGGCTCATTCAGGATTGCAAATAGATAATAAATCACAATCATTAAAAATATTTTAATGTAGATTACTATCTATAGAGAGGCCAAAATAGGATCCTAGAAAGGATCCACAGGCAACTTCTACGTATACAGCTTTTCATGGGACAATTGTAAGATTTGTCATCTTCCAACAAGCACAATATTTAAGCATAATCACTACAACCAACCTACTGGCTAATAGGCATCTACAACATTATTTCCATAAATAAAAGATATCGGTTAGAATTTGCTACAATTGAACTACACTATAAAGCTGAGAATCTTCACTCTGGGAACCAAACTTAATAAATTATAAAGAGGGTTACTCTTTGGTCCACCAGATTTCACTCTGCTAACTCAACCTTAGCCACCTAAAATATAATGCTGGTTGGAGAGTATCTTATAATCTGTATTCCAAACTTTAGCAGGCATGACTCATGAACAAAGAATGCAGAAGTTTTCGAAACTGCTAAACATGCTGCAGGAGGACCGTGTGATATTACCATGACTGGGATTTTGTTCTGCATAAACTTATCTTGTGTGACAAAATGCAAACACTGCCTTTCCATCTTTCTAAAGACACTTCAGGAAGCAGAATTTTAACACTACTCTTAGATTTTCTTCTCAAAACAAATAGAGCTCCTTAGTGACCTAAACTGGCACTGAGTCACAGTTTATGATCATAGGTTATTCCTTTTTAAAGGTTGCCGAAATGATTGTTGTGCATAAAACTAATTTGTCAATAATATTAAATGGTAATATTTACAGCCAAAGCCCTTTAGAAGCCAATGGTGGAAAGACAGCTTATTTTCCACAGACTGAACTCAAATGAAGCCCTCATACCCTGTTCCCATACAATACAAACATGACTTATGAAGGGTGGTAAAATTGCCCTTTCACATTTCACTGATGAGACTTACGAAAAGAACATTCCTGGGATGCAACGTAGATCTTTGCTACTCATAGATAGATAATTAGTGCAGCAATTATAGCAAATCTATTGGGTCAGACTTCCTGATGCTGAACAGTTATCTGATCTTGTACTAAAGCCACAGCTGAAACTCAAAGCATAATAAACTAAACAGTAATTATAGCAAATTACCTGCATTAAAAGTATGTTTAGAACCATAAAAAGTAAGGTAAAATATCTCTCAAACTCAACTGCTGTTGACTATATGGGCATATCCATCTTGTTTTCTTCTAACAACGCAAAAGTGGCCGATGCTTTTTTTAGGAAGTGCATGATTGCATATCAATGTTTACAATATTGATTTTTGAAACATTCAAATCAACCAAAAAAGATTTTATCTGGAATCAATGCTTCAATGTGTCAGCTAAAAATAATTGTTACAAAATGAATGAAATCCATTTACAAACTTTAGACTTTCTTTCTCAGTTGCTGAATTACAGTACTAAGGCTTCAGCATGAAAGCCAGAAAGTAACAATGCAAACTAATGGCAACACTTTTAACTAAAATCTATCATGACATGTTGAAAATACTGGATGATAAAAGCCTCCAGTACAAGAGAGGTCCATACCCCAAAGGAGAAACAGTGGCAAGAGATTATATAAGGCTTGGATTAATCATATGAAATCATAATTCATTTTCTTATTTCCAGCAGAATTTATTTGAAGAAATTATTAAAATTTAGAAGTCACATTTAATACATAAAAAATTTACTAAATCTCTAAGAAGGTCAGAATGCAGTACATAGATCAATCCAGTTAATCTTCAATTCAATCATTTCAAGTAATTTTTACTAAGAGAGGAGGACTGATTTGTGATTAGTTTTATGTTCATAGCTGAATACTGTACTTAGATCTCTCCAGTTGTCCTATCAACATGGTAGAAAGCTTCTGCTTTTCAGGCTCCACCAGTAATAATCAAGGAACAAACAGTCAAGAAACACATCACAGGCCAGCACTTGGTAGAGCAACAATGGAAGTCTTGTAAAA
>JANHJO010002740.1:132363-148205 GCA_032468235.1 Pseudoxyrhopus heterurus
ATCCTGCAGAGGAAAAGGGGGCAGAAACGGCTCCCTGGTGCATCCTGGGGGGGGGGGGGGCAGCAGTTCACACTCCTAAGCCTCATCCCAGTCACGTGATCTTACACAGCCTCCCCTGGGCTTCTCAGTTCACACATACACACACACACACACACACACCCATCCAAATTCATTGCTTCGTTACAATAAAATTCTGGTGCCACCTATGGCCATTGACTGGAAAGAGGTTGGAAAGAAATCCAGAAGCCGTTTTCTGCAGTGTTTCTCCAGCTTAAACTCTGCCGGATGTTGAATAAAATAAGTTTTGTTACCTTGCACAACTTGAAAACGAACTGGTTCTGCCAGCTACGTTTCCCGCGCCTTGTCCGGCTACCTCGGTGTAACGTAACCGAGAGGCTCGGCTGCCTTTCCTTGGAGAAAAGATGCTGCTCTTGGAAAAGCTGAGCAGCCGGAGCCCAAGCGCGAGGCCTGGTGTGAATCCCGAGGTCTTTGGGGAGCCCGAAGGTTTGCCTTGCTGGGAAACGGAGCCCAGGGCGAAGGTCTTGGAAGGCTAGACAGGCAGGGAGGAGATTCGCGTTCAAGATCGGATCCTGCAAGAGGCTACACAGCCACTGTTTCTGCAGGCGGGGAAAGGCAGCTAAAGGACGGATGGACGCTGAGACTTGGCAGCTTGGATGGCCAGGCAAAGAGGGCTGCCCCCCCCCCCAAACTCAAGGGGCGGACTGGCTGCCCGGAACTGCCTTCCAAGCTGGGTTGGCGAGTGAGGAGCAGGGCGAAGGTTTGCTTCCTTGCCCTCACCGGCGTCCCGGCTGCCCTTGGCGTCTCTCCTTGCAGTGGGCTCTGCTGGGTGATGGGGGTGGGTGGCCCCGCTGAGGATCCCGCCTTGGCTTCCCAAGAGCGCCCTGCTCCCCCCCCCACCATTCGATGCCCCAGGAGCCCAACAAGAGTCGTTACGTTTTCTCCCCAGGAGCCGATATTGCCAACATTTGCAACGAGGCGGCTCTGCACGCTGCCAGAGAGGGATACAAATCCATCGACACGGTCAGTTTTGAGTCTGCCGTGGAGAGAGTGATTGCAGGCAAGCTTCCTTTTTTCTTCCCTGGTGGGGTGGGGGGCGATCGTGTTCTTCAGCCTAGGGAGGAGAGCTCTGCTGGGAGAGCCGTCCAAGTGGTCACCGTTGGGGGACGCCGTGTCCTTCGGCTTGGAGCTCTCTGGACACACAAGCGGACGGACATAAGCTCCCAGGCTGCTGGCCAAGGTTGGGGGTGGTTTGTTGGCATTCTTGCTGCAGTAAGGATCTTCCGATGGAAGCAGATCCTAGTTTATCCCCTTCTGAGGTGGGCAGTCTCCCCAGGGTCTGGCCTCCATGAATCACGCTTGCTGGGATTTGTAGGAGACGAGTGGCGGAGCAAGGCTGCTGGAGGTCTTCCGGTGGGGAACCTCACCTAAGCAGCCAGCTCTGTGGGGGCAGAAACCATATGGTTCTAACCAGAGACGTTGCTCTTATGCTTGGGTGTTCCTTGGCTGCCAGGACCTCTTTCAGGGAGGCAAAGTTTAATGGCAGGTAAAACTAGAAATGGGCCTGTAAGTCTCAGTGTGAGATGGTGGACTTGCGTGGTTGCCTGACAACCCATTTGGAAGCCTTTCTTCGAGCAAGTGTTGCTCTCCGCTTCCTTGGCCTCCTCATGACTCAAGATACACAGGAGGCGTCTGAGCGCTTGGCCTGCTGATGCTGGGAACAAACCTGGGAAACGGAGAGCTTTTTTCTCCCCCCCCCCCTTCACAGGAGCTGCCAAGAGAAACAAGATCCTTTCGCAGGAGGAGCGGAGGGTGGTGGCATTCCACGAATCGGGCCATGCCCTGGTGGGCTGGCTGTTGGAGCACACCGAAGCAGTGCTGAAGGTAAGCTGGCTCTCTGCCGTGGAGCCGGACACGCAGAGCGAGGCAGGTCATCTCACCCTCCCTCCTCCTCCGCTGCCCAGGTGTCCATAGCTCCCCGCACGAACGCTGCGCTGGGCTTTGCCCAGATCCTGCCCAAGGACCAGTACCTTCTGACCAAGGACCAGCTCTTCGAGCGGATATGCATGGCCCTGGGGGGCCGAGTTGCGGAAGCCATCACCTTTAACAAAGTGACCACAGGTGAGGAGGGCCGGCCTTGCGCAGAAAAGGGCCAGGAAGCGACTCAGTTGCCTTGGCCTCCCGGGGGCAGCGGGTGCCTCCCTTCGGATGAGCCTGGAAAAGCCGCTTGGCCGCCTTGGAAGACTTTCCCAGCATTGCCTGTATCCTGCCTTGCTCCAGGGGCCCAGGACGACCTCCGCAAGGTCACCAGGATAGCCTACTCCATGGTGAAGCAATACGGAATGATGCCCAACATCGGCCACCTGTCCTTCCCAGAGAGGGAAAGCGGACCGGGGATTGGACGGCGCCCCTTCAGCCAAGGGCTCCAGCAAATCATGGACCACGTAAGCTCTCCCGGGGGGGGGGGGGTCGAGCTGCAGGGGAGGCGGGACTGGCTCCTTTCCAGTTGCAGGGCTCCCGAGGCAGGACCCCTCCCTGTCGCAGCTTCCCAGGCAGGAAGATTATCAAACTGGCCTAATCCTGCCGACTGGGAGCTTTCACTGAAAGGCTGGGGTCAGTGGCTTTAGCCAGCTGTGGCTCCCATTCCTTCCATGGTTATCTTTTGCCCAGGAGGCGAAGCTGCTGATAGCCCAAGCGTACAGGCGCACAGAGAAACTGCTGATGGACAACCGGGACAAGCTGAAGATGGTAAGGCCCTAATGCGGTTCTGGAGAGCCGAGGCGGCTGGGGAGGGTGAAAGGCCGCCAGAGGATCAGCAGTCGGTCCCTAACAAGTTGCTCCCTTCTGGCTTCTCCTGTGAGGCTCAAGTGAATCTCAGAGCAAGTACTGTACAGTATTAAAAGAAAAACACAACACCCCTGCTTGAAAGCTGGCAAAGAGATCAGGCCTCTGCTAGCATGACCTCACTGCAGCCCCCCTTTCAGAAGGTGCCCCCTTTTGTGCAGGTGGAGCCAAGAAGCCAAGTGGTTTGGAAAGCCTCTCCGGGCCTCGGAAGGCCAAAGAAACCGAGCGAGGCTTCCTGCACTCTGAAGTGGCCCAGATCCTCTCTTGAGGAGTAGGAAGCTTTCGTCTCCTGCGCACGTCTAGTTGTACAAGGCTGCACATGCCCATGGGGTACATTCTCACCCCTTCATCTCTTCTGGGCTAGCAGGGTCTATGGTAGGGAAAGAGCGGGTGAATTCTGCCCCATGTCATCTCTGACCTGGGCATTGCCAGAAACTTAAGAGATTGCCAAGGATGTGCAAAACATTTCACGTCGCTGTGATATACCTCTGGAGCATCTTGTTTTTCTTCCAGAACAGGCGGATCTGTGATTTCATTCTGGAATATCTGGGTGTAGATGATGCAGAAGTAAAGGCAGCTCGTGATATTCCAGATACACAGCATTCTCAAAAGAAAATGTGGCAGGTTTGCCACTTTTCAGTTTTCCCACTGGCAGAGCAATTCCTGCTCCGGGCAGCTGTTTCTGGCTCCTTAGCTGGAGCGCATAGGTCAGGGGAGAAGAGTTTTCCAGAGCCAGATTTTCTTGATGCAAAACATTTTGTAGTTGACCATAAAACTACCCAATCTTTGGAAATGGTGAAGGGGCTAACACCTTTCCCCAGAGCTCTGCATTTTCAGAGGGCTTGCTGGGCCCAATTCTGTCCCGTTACCAGGGCTTCTTGCTTGGTGCATTGCAGAGCATCGGGTCCCCGTGCCGTTTTTGATTCCTGTGGCAAATGTGGGAGCTTCTGCTGAGGCGCATGTATTTAAGCCTGCCAATTCTTCCTCTCCAGCTGGCAGACGCCCTGTTGGAGAAAGAAGTGATCAACTACGAGGACATCGAAGCCCTTCTTGGCCCTCCCCCCCACGGGCCCAAGAAAACGATCTCCCCCCAGAGCTGGATTGAAGCCGAGAGAGACAAGCAGGACAGAGGAGAGGAAGAGCCGCCTCCCCAGATGCCCCCCTACAAGGAGGAGCAGGAGCCTCACCTGAGCTGTGTTTGAAACCCGATCACGAAGCAAGTAGCCGGGCGGATTCAGGTTTTTCTTCCAAACTTAGAAGTGCTAAGGATGCTTATTTTTGCACCCTGAATCCAGCCCAGTCTGGATGTGGGCAGTAGGCAGGCCAAGTGATGAACAGTGCCGGAAACACCACCTTTGAGACCCCTTTGGTTTTGGTCTGAGAGACCCGTCCTTCACGGAACCAGCCCGGCTCTCTGCCTCCTGGTCTCCCGCTTAGCTGTCCTCACTAGAACCATTTGGTTGCCGCCGATAAGGATATGGTACCCAGCAGCCTGAGTGGGCCCTAGGGCTGAGATCCTAGGGCTTCCTTCTGCTGCTGTGTTTGTGGTGCATGTAGGGACTGCAGGGACATGAGCTTTATCAACCGTTCTGGGCGCTGCTGACAGAAAGGAGGACGACAGCCCAGTTTTGCCTTTAGGAGGAGGTGTCCACATCTGTCCAAAGCAACGTGGGCCCCTTGGAGCACTATCTCCCTCCCTCCTCTCCCAGTAGAGTCCTGGATCGCCTTCCCATGCACTTGGCTGGGAGGGGGACTCTGACTTGCACTCTCCCACTGAGCTACCTCGGTGCAGAGAGGCATGCTGGAGAGTTTCGAAGTGGGGCCCTTGCATTGCAGAGTTGAGGAAAGCGCCTATTTCTAGTCCTGCTACGTCAGCGCCCCCTTCTGCCAGGCTCCATCGCCTCCTGTGATCAGCGTCTGCCACCCCGTGGTCTGCTGAGGAACTGCACCACAACTGTTCTGGTGGAGAACTCCGGTTCAGCCACCCAGTTCCTGCCTGGTGACGTTGGGCATTTCCAAGGGGAATCCGACTATATGCAACACAACTGGATGGTTCTTGGTGAGGGAGCAAAGGCGGCTGAGAATCGGGGCTCAGCAGCATCTAAAGTGAAGCCACAAGCTCCCTACGCTTCTCTGCAGCCTGGCAACATCTTCGTGGAAACCCATTTCTCAAATTTAGGAACTGCAGCATAAATAAAGTAGGATTTTAGGTTATACACATGTAATAGCCTTTGTTTACACTGGAGGATCTTGTATCTTGTTTTCAACGGGCTGCTGTATTTCAATAAAGATTTAGAAGTGCTGCAGATCCAAGTATTGTCGAACTTTAAAGGGGGGAGTTAACTAGGAAAACCACATTTCCTATCCTCTGTTCTGAACAATGTTATCCTTGGATTTCGGGATGACAGATATGATGATGGTTCTTTATTTGCTTTTTCTAGAATTCTTCCTCTCTGCATCAAAAATGGGTTTATTACATTTGTGAGATCATGATTTAGTGCTATATGATCACTATCTTCTTAAACAATTGTATGTTGTCCAATATTTACATACAATTTAAAAGAGACAAATCAAAAAGCTAAAAAGAAAACAAGACCAAAACGCATCCCCTCCAGCAGCCTCCACTCTGATAAGCAGGGATTAACATCAAACAAACATTCAAGCAGAAAACAATATCCTAATGAAGACATTGACGAGAAGAAAATCACAACCCCACCCACGCAGTGTGAGCTACTGTACATAAACAGTGCCAATCCTACACCCACCGGCACCGGTGATGTTATCTACGGTAGTTGGGCAATTAAATGTCTACAAGCAAACAACCAAACTCAGACAGCACCAAGGACTCCTTGTCCAAATATTTAAAATGCTTTATTACAAATTCAAAAAGCAATTATTATATTATTATTACTTATTGCCTATTTCCATTGCTTATTCAGCATGACCCATTGTTTCTGCCAAAATGGTGCAACTGCCTTTAACAATTATCTGTTGCAGCCAGAAGCAGGGTTTCTTGTTGCTTAAGAAACCCGGGCAGCCCCTGTGCTGCGGAGATGGAGAGAATCCAGCCCTTGAAATTGAGAAAGGAACAATACTTCGATAAAGTGGGTTTTTCACACATGCACCCCCCACACACACACAATTTGAACAAGTAGTACAAGCAACGCAAAAGGCATTTTATTAAATGGACTCAAATCTTTTTACAGAACAAATGATACAATACTGTACCGTTGAATAGAGATGATGTGTCAGAAAGCAACAAATCGGGTAATTTTTGCACATCAAAGGAAATAGTTTTGGCTCAAAGGAAAAACCTTGTTTTCCTAAATTTCTAAAGGGGTTAACATGCTAATATCCCCTTTATTAAAGTGCTAATAATGCAAGGCGGAAATCAAAGAGGTGAGGGTGACGGCTCCTTTAAATTACGCACCATCTTTGCGACTGGCAAAGCGACTGGTAACAGGAACTGGCAAGTCCGCTGCGTAGATTGGCCGGGGTGAATGTCGCACTTCCGGGGCGCCTTGGATGCGACGACGGCAACATATCCCGGCGTTCCTTGCGCCGCCTCTTTCTTTTTCCGGCCGGCCATTTTCTCTCCCGGGAGGTGAGTTCTCGTGCTGGGCCGGCGGCGGGTCTGCATCCGCCGCCATCCGCCCCCCGCGCTGCAGAGGCGACCCCCGAGACGCGCGGGCGGCCTTCGGGAGGCCTCGCGGCTGAGCTCCGGCGGCGAGGAGGGCGCCGTTGCTCGGAGCGAAGGGCTTCTCGACCCGGCGGGGCCTCCGACCCCGACAGGCCCCGGCCGTGGAGGGCGGGCGGGCGAGGCGTCTCCGGTCCTCGGGGCGCCGGGCGGGCCCTCCGAAGGGCCTGCGGGGAGCGTCTGCAACGCGGCGCCTCTCCGGGGGTAGCAGAGCCCGGCGCGGGGCGGGAACGCCCGGAAGAGCCGGGCCTTCTGAGCAGCGAGGCTCCCGGGGCTTCCAGGGAAGCCGACGGGCGCTGCCGGCGTTCCCGGGCGCCGCCAACCCGCTTCCCTGCACGGGACGGGGCCGAAAAGGCTCTTCTCAGCGGGCCCGTTGCGGGCTCGGACCCCCCTCCGGCCTCCCTCTCTCCGGGAAGAGCCACCGGGCTGGGGGGGGGGCGCCTGGGTGGGCGGGGGGGGCGCCGTGCCGGGCGCTGCGTGCCGGAGGAGGGGGGGGGGCGCGCGTCGGCCTCCGGGTCACGCGGCCGGCTTCGCCTTGCAGGGCCCTGAGCAGGCATGGCGCCCAGCCGGAATGGCATGATCTTGAAGCCCCACTTCCACAAGGACTGGCAAAGACGGGTGGCCACGTGGTTCAACCAGCCCGCCCGGAAGATCCGCAGGTGAGCGCAGCCGGAGGTGGGAACCGAAGGGGCTCCGTTGCTGCAGCCAAATGACGAGAATTCTCCGGAATCGCTGTACTTCATTGATGAACCCTTGAACCCATGAAGCTGATGGTTGTAGCTGCCCCTCCCGGCGGAGCCTTGCTGTGCCCGGCTCGCTGGGTTTTGCTCCAAGGCATCTTCAGGGATGCCAGGCAGGCTTCCATGTAGGCTTCCCTGTTGCTTTTCCCCCTCAGGAGGAAAGCCCGCCAGGCCAAAGCCCGTCGGATCGCCCCTCGCCCAGTATCTGGGCCAGTTAGGCCGGTCGTGAGGTGCCCCACCGTGCGATACCACACAAAAGTCCGTTTGGGCAGAGGATTCAGCCTGGAGGAGCTGCGGGTGAGTGAAGGGGAGGCATGGGAGCGAAATGCCTGTTGCAGGGGGCGGGAGAGGGTGAAGGGGTGGTCTTGCCTTAGATCCTTTGAGAGTCGGGGGTATTCCATGCTGAGATTTCTTTTTATATTAGAAACTCCCTTGACCAGTTTTCTTGGTGTGCCGATCTATATTTTCAGAGAATCTGATAAACTAAGCAGATCTTGCTAGTGATCCTCTTATCTTGCCCTCAATAAGCCATTTGCGGCCAGAACCTCATAGTCAAATGATAACACCCCAAAATACCCCTCAGCTTGAAGACGATGGTGCCTTGAGCCCTTTTCCAGTTGCTGATCGTCCTGCCTCCCCAGAAGGAGCAGCAATTCAGACTTGCCTTGATTTGAATCCTGTGTCCACATGACTCTCCCTAGATGGCTGGTATCCACAAGAAATTTGCCCGGACGATTGGTATCGCAGTGGACCCCAGGCGCCGGAACAAGTCTACCGAAGCCTTGCAAGGCAATGTCCAAAGGCTGAAGGAGTATCGCTCTAAACTCATCCTCTTTCCCCGGAAGTCTTCTGCGCCCAAGAAAGGAGACAGCACGGTGAGAACAGAGTTTGTGTGCGAAGACCCCTTTTGCCTGCAACTTTGCTGGAGCAAAGAGCCTTGTGAAGCACATTAGGAATTCTCTTTCCTCTTTCCTTGTTTCTATAGGCAGAGGAACTCAAGATGGCCACACAACTCTCTGGACCAGTTATGCCCATCAAAACCGTAAGTGACCCTCTGGATTTACTGGCTCTTTCCTCAAACATTTGTTGTTAACCAGGAGGTGTTTCCTGATTTTAACTGAAGTTTTAAAGTTTTGCCTTCGGTGTTCTTTGAGGGGAAGATGGGCTTATGTGCTGCAGACAGACTCTTTCCCCACAAGCATTGGAATGGGGCGAGGTGCACGAGAGGATTTAACGCAGATGTTGGACGCTTAACCTAAGTGCCAGGTTTTCAGTATTTACGGTCTTGATTGATACATGTATTAAGTTGTTTTAATGGTTGATTGGGAGCTGCCCAAAGTTGGATGTAAGATGGATGGCTGTATAAATGTTGTAAATAAATGTTATTGTCGCACTAAGTTTCATAACTTATACAAGATGTAAAGAAGCCGTTTCACTGGGTTTAATTTATTAGAAGATAAATTTTGTCCACATCGTGTTTAGTTCGGTAGATCTTTGTCCTTTCTTATACATATATATATTTCTTATATTGGCATTCATGATTCCAATCTTTTATTTCCTTTGGTCTCCTTTCATGGTTCTGATTCCTTAATTGGGAAGCAGCTACCAGAACCATGCAGTTCTATAGCTAAGTATTTGTCAGCTGGACAGCTTCTTTTCAGTCTCTTCGCCATATTTAAAAGCTTGTGGGTTGCGAAGAAAAATATTTTCTGGCGAGCTTTAACGCTGAATAGGACTGAACCTGGACGAGCCTGCCACGGAGACCTTTTACGGGCAGTGTGAGCAGTTGTGCTAATAGAACAAGGCCCAGCCTGCCGGTTGAGCTGTGAGTGACTGTTGCAACTCTTCCCTTTCGTAGGTCTACAAAAAGGAGAAGGCCCGGGTTATCTCGGAAGAAGAGAAGAACTTCAAGGCCTTTGCCACTCTGCGCATGGCCCGGGCAAACGCTCGGCTCTTCGGCATCCGGGCTAAGCGAGCCAAGGAAGCAGCCGAGCAGGATGTGGAAAAGAAGAAATAAACTGCTTGGACAGATCGGTTCAATAAAAAAAGAAAGAAAGAAATTTGCCATGATGGGGTCCTCTTGTTTGGATGCAGCCGTGGTAGAAGGGTTGCCCCAGAAACTGGATGCTTTTGCCGTCTTCAGTGCAGTGCCTGGCAGGGATGGACTCGGTGTGCTTTGCGCTTGCTGGCAGTTTTGAGTTGGAAGATTGCAGGTGGTTGGGGGGCCCTTATTCTCTGGGGGTCCGGGAGCAAAGTGCCAGCTTCGGCATACTTGATGAAAGCGCTCCTGGAGGATGAACGGGCTGTCGGTCTGGGATGGTCACCTATGAGTTCACTGCCCTCGAGGAGCCTGCAAGGGGCCAGAGGGGAAAAGGCATGATTACGTTTTGGGTGCTGCCTTAATGCTTTCCTGGGTGTGGTGGGTTTTTCAAAACTCTCCTGAGGTGTGCCCCCTTCACCTCGTGTGCGTCATATTGGCAGGGTGGAATGGCGGCCCTGGTCACTCGGTAGAAGCTGGCCTTCGTTGGCAGTCCTGAAACTGTCCCGCTGGGGCCTCTTGGGCAGATCGCGTGCCCCCGAGTCGGCTTGTGCCCTTTGGGAAGCGGAGGTGGCAGATGGCTTAGACGTTCGCTCTCTGAAACGCTGCCAGCATCTCAGCAATGCAGGGCCCTTCGTGTGGGCGGCTGCTTGGGCATCTGCTGTAGGTAGAGCTTGACAAGGTATAAGCCAAGAAGTGACATTTATGCTTCAGAAGAAGGTTCGGGTGGGGAGCCAGGCTGGGACATCTGTCACTGTTGAATAAGATGCTAATATCCTTGGCCTCGGTTACGGCTGCAGAGGCAGCAACCTCCACACGGGGGCAGCAGGCTGTCAAGTTGGGAACTTCCCCGCAATCGCTAGCCCACCCGCTCATCCGGATACCAGAGGAGCCTGCCAGCCCGGGGGGGGGGGGCAGCTCCAGACCTGAGAAGCAGACCGTGGCGCTCTGTTTGTGCTCTGAACTCGTCCAACTGGCCCTTCCTGAGCCCGTTCTAGTGTGGCTGAGCAGAGGAAATTCTGCTGAGGTTCCTCAGTTTAATACCCGCCACAAGATTGTGATAGAGAACAGGTTGGGGGTCTCTCTCTCCTCAAACCAATGCAAGAACATACTAGCCTGCGATGTATCTTGGGAGCTTCAAGAGCTTCAAAATGAACGGCCCCTGGGTCCTACGGCAGCCCGTCCCAACTGAGCCCCCTCCAACAAATGTTAAACTGCCACACATTCAGAGACCATCACGGCAGATCTCTTCCCTCCCTAGTTGAGCCTTGACTGGCAGGGGGCAGTTGGGAGTCCACCTAAGCTGCTGTGGTTGGGAAACACTGTTTTAAAACGTCCAGCAAAAAAAAAAAAGACCCCTTGTTACTGCTAGGATCCATTGCCCTGGGCAGATGGCACAGCAGGTCCCATCCATCCATCACCTGATCTTGGCATACGTTCCTTTGCATGTGTCCCTTTCTAGACCTCTTTGTGCTGAAGAAAAGCTGGACAGGAGAACTCTTGACGGTTGGGCAATCCGCCTCAGCAGCAGGCCTGGAGAAGCAATTGGCAGGGGAAAGTGTTCCCAATCCTTCCCCAGGAAGCAGCCAAGTGATGCCAACTGTTCTCCTTGGAGACAGGACATTCTCCCTCCGCTCTCCCAATGGCTCTGGGCCAAAGAGCCAGATTCCTGGGCATCGGCTGCTCGGGCAGTCGGCACAGACAGGAAATCGGCTACTCCAGTTACACCTTCCTGGCTTGCAAAAGCTGCCAACTTTAGAACCTGCGTAAACAGACATCTCAGACCAATGGCACCTGATGGGGAAGGCCATCCTGGTAGGTAAACCCTCCCCACTTGGGGCACGTTGGATGGTGTCCTGTTCAAGAGGGAACATGGAATGCCCTGGACAGCTGGGGGCTTCCGTGGTCAGCGGTCACCTTGTCCTGGCCAGTTTAGCTCCATGGCTTCAGGACTAAAGGAAAGGGTCCCCATCCATTGTCCAAACAGCTCCTCGCATGCAGCTGCTCGTTCTCCCCAGGTGCCCCTTTTTTTTAACTGCTTTCTGAGATGATGTGATCAGAACTGCTTACAGGATCCTTGTGGGAGGAGAGCCCATGCTGCTCTCCAGTAGCCAAAAGCCAGAAGGAGGTTTGGTTCTTTTCCAACTCACCCATGGGATTCAAAGGCAGAAGCTTCTGAAAGATTGGTTAGTTAGGAAGGGGCTACCAGACTCCGGATATTTTGCAGGATTCCTGTAATGGCACTCAGTGAAGAGCGTCACCGGAGTCCTTTTGCAATCAGGAGGAGTCCGGAAATGAGCCAACCTTCCTAGTGGTGCTCAAGGCTTACAAGCTGGAGGAGGATGGAGAATGGGGCTGGCTAAGGAAGGCTCTACAGCCACCATAGCTCCTGGATTGGTCATGCTCAGGCGATGGATGTGTCTCAGCTGTCAGGAACAAATCCCAGTTAGGGATTAGAAGAACACGTTTGGTCTCCGTGGCTTCAGCCCTGAGCCAATCGCGACTTCCACAGTGCAAATACAAACCCCATCTTCCAGGGTTCTGGGGTTGCGCAAAGAATTTGCACCTCTCAGTTGTGTCACTGCAGAACACCTGAGCACACCAAAGGCCAGAAGCCCACTGAGGAGGTAAAAGCACTCTCCAGCTGCTCTCTGCGTGCGCATCATTGTACATGTTGAGAGTGGTATTGAAGTTGCCGGGTTGCATTGATTAAGACCCAGCCAGCAGAACGCTCAGCCTTATTTTAAGCACAGCTCCGCATTGTCTCTGTGCTTCCATGCTCATATGTGCCAGGAGTCATGGCAGGTGTGGAAGGGGGAGGCAAAGGAAATGGTGCCTGAGGTGCCCTTTGGAGGACAACTTGTGGATTCAGGAATGACCTTCAGATGACGGAGCTGTAAACATAAAAGCAAGGTTGCATGCTGGCAAACCTTCCGTTATGCATCATACCTTTTTTGTTCCTGAAAAAAATAATGTGCGGTATACACAAAAGCCAGAACACTATTGAAGAGTGACTCACAGTGATCTGTGGCTGAACAGATAAAATATTATTTCTCAAGAGAGAAATGGTTTGGTTCAAAATATGGTTCCTGAAATGAGCAGAATCCAGCTCAGCTAAGTAAGAAACGCAGAGGGTTTGTCGATTCGTTTTGTTTGGGGGTTTTGGCGGGTGGCAGGACGGGTCCAAAGCCAATAATGCTGTCCTTGTATTTTAAGTCTTGTTGCCTATAAACTCATCACTTGGTGTTTTTTCTATACTTTAAAGACCTGTTTTTAAGCGATGGCTCTCTCCTTCCTCTTCCCAAACCTGAAATTAAACCTCCAGCCCCATCATGGGCAATCCAAAGGCCAGGAAAACACTGGCACACTGAGGCAAGATCTGCTTCCTTGCACCTTAATTCAGAGGGTGGGCTTACCAGGGGAGTGCCTGCCTGCCTGCCTGTGGGGGACACCAGAGCACCGGGGGGGGGGATTGCACTGTTAATTTTAGAGTTGTCCTCTCTGGGCTGAAAGGCAGAGTACAAAACATTGTATCGGGAAGGACCAACACTGCTATGTTGGCAATGTTTTTATGTTGCTCGGGGCAACCAGGTATGTGAGTCCACGATGCTGCATCTGGGGGAACATCATCAAAAAAGGAAGACAGCAAGTTGGCCATAAAAAGCGCCCTCAGGCACCCGGCCTCAGAATGGCAGCTCCCTCTCCTCCTCCCGAGGGGTGGATGGAGCAATAAGGGCACTAATGAAATCACCTGTCTGGCCAGACAGAGGCTCCACCCCCGCCTGCCTGGGCAGCTGAGCTTTCTTCTGCCTTTCCAGCCGCCCTGGGGGTGGCAGGGGCTCCCTGCAGCCGGAGACAAGCCTGGCAGCCAGGCCAGGCTGTGGTTGGGATTGAGCTAATCTTCGGGTGGGCAGACTGCTCCAAAGCTGCTCTTTGCTTGCCTGCCTGCCTGCCTGTCTTAACTGCTGCTCTTGGGCCTTGATCCTCCCCAAGCCTGGCCTATGAAACACCTGCCTGGTTTGCGGCCGACGGGGTCCCGAGTGCGGCTGAAGTCTCGAAGCCCCCAGAGTAACAACGCCTGCAAGAAAACGATACTTACCACTTACAGGCAGAGTGGAGTATTTCAAAGGCGTATCTGCATTAATCTTTTCTTGTTTGGCTGTATAAGATTGGCTATTATTTATTATTATATACACAACGATGTGAAATCCCAGCTGCTGGTTCTTTAGCTGGTGTTGGCCTTCATTCGTGCCGAGTTCTTCCCAAAAACCCAGGGTGTCGAAATTTGGCTTAGTATATGTGTGAATCCAAGTAGAGCGGCCGTTTGCGATGGGCAGATGGAACTGTTGTCAATGCCCAGATTTCCTAAGTGCTGTCCAAAATGTTTCTGTGTGGCACTGTGTGTGCCAATAATCACCAGGATTATTTGGCATAAACAGCTGGTTTATGCCATAATTATTCAATTTCAATTTTTAGATCTTGATACTTTGTGATCTCCTGGAATTCTTTGTCTTCTATGCTGCTGTCCCTGGTATTGCCAGATCCATTATCCACACCTTCTTGTTTTCAACTGCAGTTAAATCTGGTGTGTTCTGAGCTGTTTGTATTCACAATATTTTAATCTGCTCATTCCCACCTTCCTTTTCAACGCATACGTTCTCACCAATTGTTTATTACTGGCATATGTGATAATTTTTACAGATGTTCCAATGAACCGTTTTGGAGACTGTGTGATGTCATTGTTTATTATCTGTGTGGTTTTCTTGCATGAGCTGAATGTACAATCTATTGTTTCTTCATTTTTGCACAATCTGCACATTTTAATATTTTTATGGTTGGTCACACAGTCAGCCAGATGTTCAAACTGGATTTCACATTTTTGTCCACCTATTGAATCCTTCCCAAGTATTGAGATAGGCAGATGTGGCTGTTTGATGGTCTTAAAGGAACCATTGCAGAATGTAAGCTCTTTCAAATGAACCTGCATCTATAAAGTGTATTTATTATTTATTGTCCATTTATTGCCACAGCTGCTGTGCTACTCCATTGCCAAAGACACATAAACCTCAGTACAATTACCGATGCACATAATGTGCTCGTATTCAGGGGTAGCGTGATCTCCCTTCTCCCAAAGAGCCCTGTTTCCGTGGTTCTTCCAAAAATCTAGTAAGGAGGTCGGCTACCAGAGGCCTTGACAGGGAAAAATGAGGAGAAGCTGAGAACTGGCAGGCCAGGACCCCCATGTGAGCCGTTGGGACCTGTTTGGGGGTCCTGGAAGATGAAGGTGAAAATTGTTCCTGCTTGCAACTTGAAGATTGTTCATTCTGCCCTTCAGACAGGACAACACAGAGGGATGAGTTCCTGCAAGGAGGGCTCTGCTCACCAACTTCTTCCACAAACAACTTTCAGGTGAGCAGGCTCACCTGATTTCCCCTCTTAGACACAGAACTTCCCAAGCAGCGTCAAGAAGGGCATTGTGGGTAAATAACCTGGCAAAGCGCACTGTAAGGAATCCATTTAGATTTCAGCTTTCCTAAAATTTAAAAAAATGGGAGCTGAACTGAGGCTAGCTTTGTCTCTTTATGACATCACCAGCCAAGGTAGTTTTAAGGTGGTGGAAACATCAAGAGTGCAAATTGATTGTGCAAAGAAACGGAGCAGACTCTGAGAGGCTAATTAACCCTCAGAAGCGATTTATTGCTTATTTTCAAGTTAGCCTAAGGTTCAACCTCCGAGGCGAGCCTTGTGCTGCACCGGCCCGCTTCCCCACAACCTCCTACCAGTGCTAAGTGCAGGACTGGCGCCCCTCCCTCGCACCAGGACCTCGTGCTTGCAGCTTCGGGGAGGGGGCTTGGGGGGGGGCAAATGGTTGCTTGGAAGCGGAACCTCAGAGCAACTCATCTGCCTTGTTTCCGCCAGAGAAATGCCAAACGTAGAACTGGAAAGTGGGGGAGGAATGGTACTGTCTTCCGCAGGAGTTTGGGGCAGAGGCTGATGGGCTTTGGGGCGCCCAGGGGCCGGGAGGGAGGGAGAGAGGGGCGAGCACCGGATGGTCCGGACTGAGGAGACCCCAAGGCGGCGGCCGGGCAGCGCCTTTGCCTTTGCCTTGGCGCTGCGCTGCGCTGCCCGGGAAGGGCGGCGCCTGCCCTAACCGCGCCTTCGCCCGGGTTGCCAGCCCGGCCGTCGAGAGGAGCGCAGGGGCGCGCGGGGGTCGCCCGGAGCGCTCCAGGAAAGGATCCGAGCCGCCAACGCTCCTCGGGCGCCGCTCCGCCTCCCCAACGTGCGCGGTCGAGGAGAGGCAGCGGCGGAACCGGGGCTCCTGGAGCGCGAAGCGGCGTCTCCCCCGGCGGCGCCGGAACCCCGGGCCAGCCCGCGAAAGAACGGATGGACGGGCTCCAGAGCGTCGGCGAACCCGCGCAGCTGCATCTGGTGAGAGCGCAGGGCTCTGCGCGGCAGGCAGCGCGTGGTGGGATCCAGCCGGGCGAACGCGGGCTGCCCCCCGAGC
>JANHJO010002742.1:34524-45210 GCA_032468235.1 Pseudoxyrhopus heterurus
ACCGCCTATCAGGGCTTGCAACCCTCTCTAAGCGGTTTACAATGTCAGCATATTGCCCCCAACAATCTGGGTACAATCTAGGCAGTTGCCAGGAGTCAAGGCTGACTCGAAGGCACCAACACAGAATGATAATACAGCAAGCAGTCTTAGAACTGACAAGATACTGAAGTGGATAGTTTGTGTCTTTTAGGATTAAATAAAGGAGTCAGATGTCAAGAAATACGTTGCCGATTAACAATTGGAAGAGTAACAGATCTTGGAAGATATATGCTGTGATGTGTCTATCTTCAAAGAAAAGTATCAGGCAATGAAACCCTTAAATAAAAATGATAATTGCCCTTTTTTTAAAAAAAAAAAAACAGGATAAAAAGAGTATTGACATTTTTGAACTTTGATGTTAGAGAAGACTCCTAAGAATTCCATGGATAGTTGAGAAGAAATGATTGTAGAAGAAATCAATCCAGAATTCTCATTTGAGGAACAAGAGTTCAAGTACAGTATTCTGCATACATTATGCAAAAGCCTAGCCTCTATAATTCTGGAAAAGGTGGAAAGAAAAAAATAGAACAGGATGACGATTAGGAAGGTACACTCTTGAAAAGCCCGAAAGACCAGATTTGGGATAGATCACCCCAAAGAAGATCTATCTCCATGGTCACTGATTTAATGGCACATCATTGTCACTGATTTAATGGCACATAATCAAGGCTACAGAACTAAAAAGAATTTGGTTCCTCAGGAATTTGCACAAACGGCAGTGCCTTGGGAATTTCCAGTTACTAGGAAAGTGTTAACATTGAGCTATGATCTGTGATTATCACTGAATCAAGCATGGTGCAGAAATCTCCCTGTATAATATGTGGTGTTGAAAATACCATTCTTTGCTATTCATATACCTTTACTTACATCTTTTTCCCATTCATTCTTTTAATGTGTGTTGCCAAGGAATCTCCCTGAGCTTGTAAAATGTCAAAATGGATAATTAGTTGAAAGTGAAGATAAGGAACAGTAATAACAGAGAGAGCACCTTCAGATGAATAGAAGGCAAGCGGAAATGAAGAAGGTCAAACTAGAGGAATAAGTTAGCAATGGAAATAATTTAGTTTGCCAATTTTCAGCATAAAATTGATCTATAATGAAGTTTATTACATTTGAGAGTAAAGACTGTTGCATGCTAATGTGTTTTATAAAGCTTTTTTTAGAGCGTTCTCATAGTTTTAAGTATATGTTTGAAGATAAGCTTTTGCAAATGATTTTTAAAAATGCAGTAAATCATGGATCCCTCAGAAGAAGAAAAAAACTACTAATTTTGCAACTAAAATATGTTCAAATATCTCCAAAATATTAAACATAAGAATTACTGTTTGCATCTTAGCCTGTTTGTATATGTATTTGCACAAAGCTTTTATGAAGTAATATAACATTATTCTAAAGATTTAATTATAATAACTTTTTGAAGCAATAACATCATAGTAGAATATGACACTGCATAATCAGCTGTATCCCAAAATTTCACAGTTATCTTTTTACTCAGTGTGCAACCCTGGAGAGAAATAGGTTGCTTAGAACAGTATTTTTCAAACTTGTCAACTTTAAGATACATGGACTTCAACTCCCAGAATTTAAGAAGTCCACATATCTCAAAATTGCCAAGTTGGAAACAGCATGAAAGATGTTGATACCATGGTTGATACCAATGGTATCATAAATAACTGGGGAATGTCCATAAGGGCATTATTGCTTTTAAAATATTGTAAATGTTTTTACTCTCCAGAGAAATTGGTGACAAAAATATGTTCAAATCCACTGTTTTAATAATATATGAGGGGAATGGGAGAAATTCTTTGCTGCTATTCTTGTATTTAACTGCAGGGCTTTTAGCTGCAATGTCCCTCTAATGCACTTACACACACACATACATGAATAGATGAACAAATAATACTTAAAAAATTAACAAAGAGGAAACTGGTATAGACTTGAATTAGACCACATCTAGGGCAGATTAACTTGTTCTGCTAGAAAAAGTTAATTTGATATTCAGTGATGACAGTTTAGAACTTTCAACATTATTAGTTAGACTTTTCTATTTCCAGGAACTTAATAATCATGCTGGGCCATTTCTGGCTCAACAATAACTCAAAATTATTTGCCGCTCCCACATTTCAAATATTTTAATAACTTAATGGATTTCCATCAGGATACATATATAACAGTGGGAATTGCACAGAAAATGGGCTATACTTAGTTTGGTTAAAGGAAAAATGTGCAAAAATGTTGTATGCCATGTGATCATTTCACATAAACGCATTTTCAGCAAAGCCATTAAAAATACTTATAATTTTCCTAGATTTGTCATATTGCCATCTATAAAGGAAATGAACATGGGTGTGAAGATTAGATTTTTGTGAAGTGTTTGTAAGCTTCAATTGCTTTTGAACTGTGCAGTCTTTCAAAATAATATTTGCATGAAATTTGGAGAAAGCATTCTAGAGGCAGAAAGGGGCATGAGTATAAATATTAAAATTAGGGCAATAAGGATAACTCTTGTATAAATGTGTCTTATATAAATAACACATTTGGAGACAGATGAATGTAGGTATCCCACATACAGTAATGGACTTTTCAATAAGTCCCTACAACATTTCTTTTTGGATAGAAGTAGGGTGAGGATATGGGGAGAGTTTGGGATGTTGCTTTGCAAAGCAGAAAAGTACATGACCTGAATCTCCAATTGGAAATCTTGACTGCATGATTATGTGCCATTAAGTCATTTTTGACTCCTAGCGACCACAGATTTTCTCCATGATAATCTGTCCCGAACCCGTTCTTTTAGATTTCCCAATGGTGCATCACCACTACAACTGAATCCATCCATTCTTGCTGGTCATCCTCTTCTTTTTCTCCCTTTTTCACCTTTCCCATCATTAGAGCCTTTTCCTGAAACTTGGAAATCTACTAACATCAATAATTTAAAAATGGGATTGAATTCAATTTTCAAGCAAAATAGATGTTCCAGAGTTACCCTAGTCAGATTTCAAAGAACTAGAAACAGCTTTTCTACATTTTGATTGCCCTTGTTCTTCTTTTAAAGAAAGGTGCAGATATTTTCCTAGACAGAAATAATTGAGGTGCCCTGACTATGAGGAAAAAGCCAGTCAAACCTAATAAAGAGTGATGGAGATACTTTTGGTAGAGGGAAATCTTTATTGTACAAAGATTGTTTGGTAAAAAAAAATTGCGGTACAGCTAGGGACCAGAGGCTTTTAGGATAATCAACAATGTTTTTGAATTCAAAGATAATGTTTTAACTTTCTTCAGCCCCAACTTGGGATTGAATTGACTTGGCCTCCAAGAAAATTCAGTGCTTCAATATTGAGTAGAAACAGACATGGAAAGTTGGAAGATTAATAGGAAATCTACAGTAAAGGAAGAACATGATACCTGTTTGAAACTGCATGAGTAAAAAAACAATTTTGATTCTTATTAGTTTGATGGAAAATGACAAGGAAAAATCTCAAACTGAATTTACCCTGGGCAGAAAAGAAGATGTACAGTATTTTAAGATGCTGAACATCATTTTAAGGCATTGGATTGAGAGAGAAAATGGAGAAAGTATCTCAAATGTAACTGACTCTAGATGCATGCCAAAATAATTTTATAATTGTAAACAAAGCCACTAGAAGTCAATTTTTGGAAATGAATAAAGAAGAATTCCAAAGATGGGTGAACTTGTGTGTTAGCAGATTATTCTCAACTCACGAAACATATTTCATTTCCTCCCTTTCAGAGAAATCCATTACTACAGCATCCCCAATAAGTGACCATCTAGTCTCAGGTACTTCCAACAAAAGCAAGACAGTCTGCTTCATTGTTGAGCAACTTTTACTGTTGGGAAATTTTTGCTATTTTCTGCCCTCCCCATCCCATGAATGTAGGGTTGCGGTTAAATGATGCTCAATACATTCTCACTAGATAATTGTCTAATCTCAGATTTTATCAATATTTTTAATTCTTTTATCTAGAAATGAAGACTTAAAAAGATCTTATAGTAAGTTCCTTTAGTTTTTAATCTTTTCTAATTGATTTATTAATAATTATTGGGGATAAAAGTCAGAAACAGAAAAGAGAAACAGAAAAAAAGGAAAGAAGAATATAAAATAACAAATAATCTGAACCATTTGGGATTCCTATATTTCTAATCTGCCCATTGTCTGATTTACAAAGATCTTCTTATGCTGATGTTATGAAGAGGGAAAAAACTGTACTAAAGTTCATGTAAGCTATATAGATGTATTATGTATTTGTTTCAATATTTAAATGGAAAAAATAACTATTATAAGCTTATGAATGAATTTAGTTACTGGTTTTATGCTGAATACCTTACAGTTTTTTATTTCTCATAACGAATTGTGCCCTGGCATACAAAAGTCTCAAAGTATGCAGGTCAGATAAATTATTTTTCTCCATTGTATCTATGGTTTCTAGAGAATTTGGAGTGCTATTATTTTTCATATGCTGAATTAATGAAGTTGGAAATGTATACTCTTGCCTCTCTGCTTGTGAATTTCTACTGAAGCAAAGTTGGCTACACTATTTACTTTTTATTTGAATTTAAAAACAATTAGCATATTGAGTAGAATATAGGCTGATAGAATTATATTAAAAATGCTTGGGCAAACTATTCAGTTTTGAGTTACCATGTTTTAGTGCATCAAAAGTATAATAAATGGGTCATTCCTAAAAATTAAAGAAATCAGTCTTACAATATGTATATTACTTGCATAACAACTCATCCATTACTTAATTCCATAGTTAAGTGAATTAAATGCATTCTCAGATCCAGTAAGCCTGACTTATTAGAAATCAGTTTCTGATTCCCCAATACTTTGAAGATTTCTCTTCTTGCATAGCAATTAAAAATAAAAAAATAAGGTTATATATTTACATGCATTATTAGGGCTTGGTAAGTGGAAAGATTTTAAATTCCCTTTGGTATGGCATCATTATGCATCAAATACACTTTTAAAAGATATTTACATCCATTCAAGTTTAAAAATCCGCTTCCACCAAAATTTTGAAGTTTGAAAAATTTCAGAATGTCTTGGTATTGTTAGTGCTATGTACTACACTTTAAAATGCATTCAATATTTGCTTTGAACAGTCTGCTCTTCAGACTTTGCTGATATCTTAATATTCCTGAATACAGAAGTTGCTCTCTTAATACATGACTGGCAACAGTACCCATATTTAATACATGACAGGCAACAGTACCCATATTTCTCCCTGGTATCTTTTTAATAAGTATTTTTCAATATTGTTTTAATGTACTGATATGTATTATATCATTGCTTATCTTATAATCTGCTTCTAGATACTTCGGCATAGGATATCAATTAATAATAATTTTGAATGTATTCATTTATTCATTCCCAACCCAGGCAGCCTCTAATTCATTCCCAAATCAGGTACCTTCTCTCTGCCTTCTCTTCAGAAAGAACAAGCTCATCTAACTGAAAAACAAGGCTAACTAAAATGAAAAATAACAGAGCATCTAAAACACCACAAAACAAGAGAACAAGGTTGCCTGCATTGAAGCTTGTAAAAAAAAATTTGGTACAACTTTTAAAATATTGCAATACTGTAATATGGAATATAAGCACCAGCTCACTGCAAGAAATAAACCAACTGAAATACAGCACGCCTTCAGTCATAAGTAAAGACCTTGATGCAAAATCAACAAAACAAGAAGCATGGCTAAATAACCCATCTCCAAAATGGAAGATCAGGTTGGAAAATAAGATCAGCATGCTAAGATCACGTGCAAACAAGATAGAACAGATGAAAGAGAAGAATAAGAAGATCAAAGAATACCTGACAAATATCTAGAAAAGGAACCACTGAAAACAAGAAAGTAGCAAATAAGATGTATAGCCAAGAAGATCAGCAGATACCCAAAGAATTACAACAAGAATGCCTAGATAAAAAGAAGTTGGATAGGAATAAAAAGAAACTGAAATGAAAGAATTTGTAATAACAGCAAAAAGGTGGAGAAAAGGGCAAGAAAGATCAAGAATTGGTCAGCACCAGGTGAAGATAAACAGCATGAAACATCTGATTGATGAGTGGTCTGCACCCACTCATAGCCAAGCAGATTTACATCATACTTTGAGAAAGTGAAACAAGAATGGCTAACATCTGGCGAAACTTATCTGATAACGAAAGAGCTAACAAAGGGCAGCACCAGGCATCTAGAGAGCAATTACTTGCTTACCAACAACTTTCAAATTGCTAAGTGGTGTTGTACCTGAGGTAGTCCAACAGCATCTGGTTGAAAAGAAGATCTCTCCATCTCAGCAAAAAAGAAACTGGCTAAACAGCAGAGGAACAGAAGATTGTAACTCTCTGCCACATGGTTGGCTATTTGCCTAGCAGTAACAGTAGAAAAATGAAATACTTCATGCAAAAACCAATTGCAATGGAGTTTGGACTTGACAAATGTGCCACTCTTATCATCATTAGAAAAAGAATAGTGAAAACTGAAGGAATCAAGATGCGCTATGGAAATAACTTGATGTCTGGATGAAGATCATACCTGGGCATACTCCAAGCTGACAACATAAAGCACACTGAAGTCAAGAAGAACTGAATAAATCATGTGAGTGAATAAGATCTTAAAGTCCATACTCAGTAGGGGAAATACCCTCAAAGTGATTAATACCTGCACAATTCCAGTCATTAGATACATGGCTGGAATAGTGGACTGGAGTCAAGCAGAACTAAAAGCCTTGGATAGGAAGTACAAAAAATTAATAACAATGAATCATTCCCTTCATCCATGTAATGATGTTGACAGACTCCAGTTAACAAGAAGCATGGGTGTGGAATGTTGGAAGTACACCAAACAGTTGATGAACAAAAAATTGGCAATGGAGGAATATCTGAAGGGCACAAAGAAGATGCACTGAAGCTAATATAATATGAAGATTTACTGAATACAAGAAAGACCAAATAAGAACAGAAAAGAGACATGACAAGTCAAAGTATTATATGGCCAGCACACACACACACACACACACCACACAAACTAGCAAACAAGCAGACAACAATAAGACCTGACAATGGCTAAGAACAGGAAAGTTGAAGAGAGAGACAGAAGGGCTAATTCTGACTACACAAGACTAGATCTTAAGACCAAATGCATACAAAGCCAGAATTGAAAAGACAGCAACAGACAGCAAATGTCACCTCTGCAAAGAAGATGAAGAAACAGTGGACCACCTAGTTAGCTATTTCAATAAGATCACCCAGATGATTGCAAACGATGTCATGACAAAGTAGCAACAATGGTGCATTGGAAGACTTGCAAGAATCTGCCTATCCTAAGTCCTTGGGAAGAAATCAATAAGCAGATTAAAATGCCAAATTTAAAATGCCAGTCTAAACATCTGGTTGAGTGTGCAACTAACCATAATAAAAAAATAGGAAGAGGTGATAACATCTAATAGATTTCTTAAGCCCAAAGAGGTGGGGGGAATACAAGAGAACTAATATCAGATCAGATGGGTAAAAGTGACATTATTATGAATTCTTCCTGTTTTTGTTCCATAATTGAGCCTTATTAGTGATATTGTGATGACATTCTTATGCCACTGTATTTCAGTTCATGTGACAGCTAATTATGGAACATTTCAGATAATTGGCCAGAGTTTTCCTCCTTCTCCTTCTCTTTCACCTGAATCTTTTCTCAATATGGCATGTGTTGCTGATGATACATTTCCTTCTGGATCTAAAATGCCGCACCCATATATTGTCTGGAACCAGATAACAATTCCTCAATCCTCTGTGTAATTCCTTTAATACAGTCATAACCAATATTTATACTTCTGTAGCTAACTATTTTCATAGTGTCTCCACATACACAAAAAATAGTTATTTTCTCATTAGATTTTTTATATAAGTAGTGGAATGCAAAATGTTTTACTTAAAGACTGTAAGATACTCATATGTTACTATGTAGTTGGTTGAGGAAAGAAAAATACTTATGTAGATCATGACTTTGAGTGTTTCTGGAAGACGTGGAACCCAGAGAATAGTTAGCATACTAGTCAGGACAAAAGTAACCACCTGCTACAAAGGTAGCAGGAACTTAGATAGTACTGAGTCCTGCTCAATGAATTTCACTTTTATTACTACAGTAGTAAAACAATGTTGCCTCTGCAAGACTAACTGAAGCCTGACACAGGTTGCCAAAATCTATAGCAGCATTTCTCAACCTTGATAGCTTGAAGATGTGTGGACATCAACTCTCATTTTTCTGGGAGTTGAAATCCACATATCTTCAAGCTGCCAAAGTTGAGAAACACCGATCAATAGTCTAGTCATCTGCAGGCTACCAAGATACAAATTGCACAGATGGAGGGCAGGCAGAGGGTGTTAGGTTAAGAAAATCCTTAAGATGGGATTTATTGTGATTCCCTGAGGCCACCCATCTGGACTGTCTCTATATGATGGTAAGGCTGGAAGGTATGATTCTCTTGAACTTTTGCAAAAAAGTCTTTCTGTTAACAATAATTTCTAGATCTTTTTTGCTACACACCTTTGATTCATGGAGGGACAACAGACCACTTGCTGTCATTTTACAAGATATGAACATCAAGCCCTGGGCAGTTTGCCAAGTGAAAAGCTTATATACTACTACTACTACTACTACCACTACTAATTATCTTATTAAGAGCAATTTCTTATCAGAAGGCAGTTGGGCAGCCAGAGCTGCTTTTGGGTTTGTCTTTTTTCCTCTTCATTTCAGACTAATGTTTTCTCTTCAATCCCTAGATGCTGATAGACACTGTGAATTTATTGGGAACCCTTTGAAGATTAAAAGCACCAGGAAATCATTATCATGTATCATTGGATACTTAGGTGAGTGTTTCCAGCCAAAATGAATGTAAAGGTGAATACATGTATACACTATGTAAGGTTGAATGAATTTTGTAAATGCAGAATATTTAAGAAAAGGGAAAGTGCAAACATTAAACATTGATCAAAGTACTCTTGAAGCTGTTCTATGCAGCACCACAGCACCTCACCGATAATTTACAGCTTTGTCACATTTCCTTTACCCATCAAACATAGCTTTTCTACATACTTGAATACTACAGCTTAAAAAGTGAAGCAGCCAGTTGAGGCGAATTAGCTATGCATCAATTATTCCAATCAAAGCAGTGAAACGGAATATATCCTGGCCCAAAGCAGTGGATCAAATGGAAAGTGCCTAATTTGCAAAATCCTAATAAACCCAGAACTCTCCATAGGTACTTGGTAGAGTGGGAGACCATATACAGTAGGTCTTCACTGTAAGCTTTGATGAGTAGCTACCTTTTCAGGGGAAGAACCTCGTGTACATTTGCTCAGCTGGAACAGTAAACAAGGAACACACTTTTTGTTGGTGTTTGGGGGCCTTACTCTTTAACAACAATAAAAAAAATGTCTTTTTTTAATAACATTATAATATTGATGATGTTACATCAGGGTGTCAAACTCACATCATCATGGTGCTGGCACATGACATATCAGTACTTTTCCCCCCTTCGCTAAACCGGGCATGGGCGTGGCCAGTGTGTGATGCATCTGGCCCACGGGCCGGGAGTTCGACAGCCCTGCTGTACATGTTGCACAAAGAAATTTGTAATGTATTTATTCACATTTATTCTGTAGATTAGGAGATATTATTTTATATTTTAAGAAATCTAATACATTATCAATTTCTGGATATATTTAGAAGGTTTGAGATATACTATTAAACTTCCCTAGCATATAGGATCAGAAACACAATAGTCTTTCAATCATTTTCTGAAGTAAAGTATGTCTTTTTCTTATTCCTTTAATTAAAACAGATCTATTCTGCTAAAAGTTAAAACAGGTTATAATATTAATAGTTTACAAGGAAGGTTAATATAGAATAGAATTCACTTATTCAGATAGAATTTATCATGTTAGTTACCACCATTTCTATACTGTAATTGCTTCAAAGTAATTGCTTGCCAAAGTTATCTAAACCATACAAACCAAAGGAAATCGTAGGTATCCATCTTGTAAGTTGAAATGGCTTCTGCATAATTCCTTTTTATAATTTTCCCCAGCTAATCATTTACTGAATTTCCCACGTTTGACTGATGGCCATAGACAGATAATCGGAGATAACTCTATCTTCTTCCCCAGACCGTAAAAAAATCTTCTGTTAAAGATTTTTACTGACATATATATTCCTGAGCTAAATTGATATAATAACCTCTGAGATTTCTCTGGCCTGCCTTTATTTCTTTTCGTAACTCAATTTCTGGAAGTTTGCTATTTAAGAAGTGACTTTAAGACATCTGACTTTTAAAATTCCAGGTTCACTAACATGGTGCTATCAGGTCTAGGTAGAGGAAAATAGGACCCTTCCTGTTAAATTCTTGGTTTATATCTTTCAAGAAATCTTTCATGCAAGCTCTGTTATATATTGTATATATTTGATTCACTAATGTACTCTCCCAAATTAAATGCTGTTTCCTTTGTCACGTGTGTATTTAATCTATATACTGCTAAAACTCTCACTGTCATAACCTTTAACTGGGCAAAATGGGTTTGGATTTGCAACTTCCTGTTGACTTCTCCGTTGACTTTCTCCTTGAAAGCCTGAGAGGG
>JANHJO010002742.1:45490-56617 GCA_032468235.1 Pseudoxyrhopus heterurus
GAAGGAAGGAAGGAAGGAAGGAAGGAAGGAAGAAAGGAAGAAAGGAAGAAAGGAAGAAGGGAAGGAAGGAAGGAAGGAAGGATTTTTGATCCTCTCTGCCAGTTTTCCACAAGGACACTCAATGGGGAAGCCAGCAGGAAGTTGAAAATCACTCCCACTGCTTCTTTGCTTACTCATGGTCATTCTTTGTTTAGGTAATGAAATATTTTTGAAACAATAAATCAGTGGGGCATGAATTGTCTGATTATTATATAAAATTAAAGGCTTTCAGTAAAAAATAAAAACTTGTATAATGTCTCTAGAAACTCAAACCCACACTCTGCAGTTAGGGGTGAAAGATCAAGGATAAGGCTCAAAGAAAGAGATTTTGTTTATTGCAGATTCGAGCCCTAATAACAAAGGTCAGTTACTATAGAATCAAATAATCATGGATTCCATTTATAATTCAGACTCTTATGCCTGGTTCTCTTTTATTTCATGCTAACAGACTTCTTACCATTTGTTTCTTGGCACAATGTTTGAATAATGATACATTTCTGGTCCCTAACACTTTGCTTCCAGAATTACTACCTTCAGCATTCATCCCAAATATTTCCTCTTTTCTCCTTCTTCTTCATCCTTGGCCTAGAAGTGCCAGGAACATCTATCCTCCTCTATAACTGATTGTGGGAAACAGCAAAGGCTTGTATCCTTTCCCCTGCTTCCATTTCCTTGTCACTGGTTTGATTCTTTCTCCCATCCTTATCGACAGAGCTCATAGGAAAAAGTGAAAGGTCTATTTCTTTTTCAAAAGAAGACAGACAAACACACCCTTTTTTTCCTGACATTTCTACCTAAACCCCCCCCCCCACGCACTTCTTGGTTTCAATTGAAAAGTAAGGAACTTCTGTATCTTTGTCCAGAATCTTTCTCTTCAGAGTCAGATGGGATTATTTCTTTTTTTGTTACTGTAGTTATGCAATTGCTTCTCTCCGCTCTTTAAACTAGCCCTCTCTCTTTTAGAGTGAGAACTGCTAAGCGATGCTGAGCTTACAGTATGGGCCAAGCTTGTGAAGGTATTGAAAATAGAGCATTCAGAGAAGGTATGGAAGCATGGAGGTCAGTTTGTCATTTATTTTGATCCCACTGAAGTCTCAGGACCCTTGGTGCTTACAAGGCCATGATCAAAACAACAGAATTACAACAACATGCAATTCAGATTGCAAAAATAAAGGAAAGAAAACTAATACATAAGAATCAGAAGAGGTATAAGATATTTCTAAAAGATCTCCAAAAAAGCTCAGTTTTTAATAATTTCCTAAGCAGTCTCATTTCTATAGAGATCCCATTCAGTAGAGTCAGCACTAGTAAAGAGAAGACTGGCAAGACTGGCTTCACTGACATCATAAAAATGTGGGACAACATTTCCATCATTTATCTCTTAGCCAAATCCAACCAGAGTTCCATAATTACCAACTTGCCAAGCCTTGAAAAGCTTTATAGTATCACCAGCACTTTAAATAGTATGCTGTACTGAACTGGCAAGTCATCTAAGAACCATAATGTAGGCATAATATTCTTCCAGTTTGGAAGCCAGTTAAGACATGGGTATTCTGAGTAGCATTTAAAAGATGGATAAGAGGTGGTATAAGAACATGAATATCTAGTATTTAGGTCCTCCTGCAGCAGGTAACTATCCAATTGGTACATCAGCCGAAGCTGGTCAACTATGTGCCAGTCATGCCCTCCTCCTAATGTTCAAGTCATGAATCCAGGTTACAGGTGGTCCTTGCTTTACCATCCTATTTGGGACTGGAATTTCCATTACTAAATGATGCAGCTCTTAAGTGAAACATCATTAGTTCAGCAGTTGTCAGGTGAAAGGAATCAGGATGACATACTGTAGCTAGTTGATCAGAATGGTATGTTTGTTACTGCTTATCTATTGACAGGAATCTCGCTAGACTAGAGAAATTGCTAGATAAACACTGCAGATTTAGGGAGGATCTGCTTTCCACTGCTTCCTCCCTTTAGCAATTCCAAGCTAGTCGGTCTTTTCACGCCTTTCCTCACTTCAGCTCCAGATTCCACTGCATCAATTTCAATAGTCCCAGTTGCAGTTGTTAATCCAGATCACTTCTCCTGTCCTACCGTGCTTGTCTCAGCCTCTGCTGTTTTGGCCACCCTGCCACCCACCACTGCTGTCCTCCACAGCACCAGATGATCTTTCTTATCTTCTTCTCCCACTGCTGACAAGGGCACCTGGCCAAGGCACCTGCAGACCCTTCAGTGGAGTGCAGTCAACCGAAAGGACAGAAATAGGGAGGTAGCTGAAGAGCAAGCTGAAGTCAAAAATGAAAGTGAACTATCAAGCACTGACATTTTAATCATGTGACTGTGGAGCGCTGCAATGGCCCTAACTTCAAAGGATGGCTGTGTGGCTATCATTTGTTTAGTGCTGCTGTAACTGTGAATGTTTGATGAATTAATGGTAGCTAAAAACGTACTAGTGGTACATGTTTGTTGAATGCCATACACTGTGTACTCTTTACATGTATCTTGCATGTACGATGGAAGAGAATTTTATCTATTTAAAAATGAATTTTGTCAAAGTTGCACCAAAGTTTGTTTGTTTAGTTAATTGGTTAGACCATCCATCCATCCATCCATCCATCCATCCATCCATCCATCCATCCATCCAAGCATTATCTACGGATCATCAGATTCTTCAAAAACAGCTTTGCAACTCTGCTTATTGTAAGTTTACCTTTCTTAATGCAAAGCAAAGACTTCATCAGAGAGGAATAGCACAGCGTTAATTATATGAACAGAATTCCTGCTAACAACTGAAAACCTTGCAAACATCTATCTAAATATGGAAGCAGTTTCTAAAATTTTTGCAACCTTGAAAGCAATACTGTATGTGTTATTAGCATATTGCTAATGAGCACATGCTGAAAGAACAAGTTATCTAAAACATGCTAGTCTAATGGCTAAACAAGTATTATGTCTCTTTTCACAGTGGTGGATAAGCTCAAGTAAATAATTTCCACAAATCCTCTGATTATGATAATGGGCGTCCAGTTTAATCCAAGGTTTATCAGTTTCCTTTCAGAAACCAGGAAATATGACCTATGTAAGTCCTCAGTGTGATGATATAATTGTGATCTTAAATAACTATCTCTTTTAACAAAATTACAGAGATTCATCCTGCAATGAAGCCCAATATAATCAAGTCAACACCAAGCCTTCAGAGCTCAATGTCAAAGCGACTACTTGCTCCTCCTGGTCATTCATCATTAAGTATTTTGGGAAAGAGAAATTATAGTCATCATCATAATGGCCTGGATGGTAAGTATGAAGGCCTGGTATCTTAACCTTCTTCCTGCCTGTTTTTTTTTAAATTATTACTAAAAATAAAATTTGGGAGGATGCCAGTGGCAATATTTATTAGCTTTTCACTGATCTTTACACTAAGGAATTGATATAAATAAAAATTGGTACAGGTAATAAATCAGTTTTGAATAAAAATAGGAATTATTTTTAATCTTCCTGTAAGAGAATATATCTATAACATATCACAATAGTGCTTGAATGAGAAATCTATTAAGTATCTAAATGAAAAGTTTTTAACCAATTTCTGCAGTATACATCTATGATACAAGCAATTTTAAAATTTCACATATCTCTAGCTGTAAACTTAGTTTCAAGTAATGGATTTTTTTTCTTCTATTTATTTTATTTGGTTAGAAAATTCATATCTGATTTTTGGAAGCTGCCAGGACAAGTCCCTGCAGTTGTCTTGGCAAGGCTTTTCACAAATGGCTTGCCATTGCTTCTTTCCTGGGGTTGAGAGAGAATGGCTGGCCCAAGGTCTTTACCAAATTGGATTACCATTTTTAAAAATAATAAATCGATTTGAATTCTGTAACAGTTCCAATTTAAACTTTATCTTTTTTAAATATAATTTGAACATCAACCCATATCTTCTAGTAATAAACCCTTCTAGAAAGATTACCATAATTTTAATTCATAATATTATTCTGCTTATGGATTTCTGTTGTTGGATTTTGTTGGAACATGTACAAGATAGGTAGTCCTCGACTTATAACCACAATTGAGCCCAAAATTTCTGTTGTTAAGTGAGACATTTGTTAAGTGAGTTTTGCCCCATTTTACAACCTTTCTTGCCACAGTTAAGTGAATCTGGCTTCCCCATTGACTTTGCTTGTTGGAAGGTCACAAAAGATGATCACGTGAACTTGAATCAGTTGCCAAGCATATGAATTTTGATTACATGACCAGGGGGATGGTGCAAAAGTTGTAACTGTGAAAAATGGTCATAAATCATATTTTTCAGTGCTGTTGTATCTTTGAACGGTCACTAAATGAACTGTTATAAGTCAAGAACTACCTATAGTAGTTCTGAAATGTTACGATTGTGGAAGGTAAACACACAGGAACCAACTACATTAAAAGTCTTTCTTTAGAAAGATTATCCAACCTTTTCAGTCCTTGATAATGTTAGCTTTTTCCTCTAAACAAAATGCTTCACTTATTTGATTGATTACATTAAAAAAAAAACCCAGCTTTTTAAAATGAAAAATCAAGAATAAATTCTTAGCTTAAATTTACACCACATCAATTTTCATCTCATCAGTTAGCTTTTGGGAAGCAATGATACCAATCTGAACACCTGAAGGCCATCATACTGATTTATTCTACTGTATGTAAAGAATACTGATGCTCAAAATAGTATGTGTTTGCTATGGGTGATGGTATCTGAGACTAGATTGCCAATACCAAGTGACAAACAAGTCAGAATGACATAATTCATTACCTCCTGGTTGTGGCCTTGTGGTTTATGACTGTTGGAGACAAGATTGTGGATTTGCCCTCTTTTAATTAATTTGGGTAGATTTTTATCTCACCTTTTTCCATCATGAAACTTACTGAGCATATAAGCTTTTCAAACAGTCTCTCCTATGTGGCATAAGCCTACTAACTTTCAGCAAGAAAGTTTTCTCATAGTTCCCCTTGCAGATGGACACAAGGGTTAAATTTATACAGGAAGCTTATCTAGAATTTAAGCGGATTTTGAACCCAACTACTATGAGTAAACCAAATTTATAATTTAATGTGATGTGTGAGCTTAAACAATTGTAACTCCCTAAGTCATGATTAAATCATGGCTTAATATGACAAGGAAACCCTATTTTAGTATCATACGATACATACCATTTAGGTAACATGCTGGTCTATAATCTGGTTTATAACAGCTGTCCTGAAAATGTGGGCCAACCTATCGAATATATCAAATAACAAGACGGTGGCTCATGTGGTAAGATGCTGGGCTTGTGTACCACTAAGGTCAACAGCTCAGTGGTTCAATTCCTGAGAGCGATTAAAACCATCTCCTGCTTGGGCATGGGGTTGGACTCGATGACCTACAAGTTCCCATCCAACTCTGTTAATATATTATTATTATTATAAATTTTTCACCCTGCTTTTCTTTCAAGGATCCTTGGTCTGAACTACTGACATATGCATATTTTTAAGGTAGAAAAGTCTGGAATGAAGACATTTAAAAGAACTCCCCCAAACCAGTTTGTTCTCTTTTCCCTCACTCTTATTCTTCTCAATTAACATAAACTTGACATTTATGTCTGCAATCTATGTTTATTTCATAGCTCATCTGCTTAAAATTAAAAAAAATTATATTGTACAACTCTAAGCCATCACAAAGTTTTCTTTATGATGAATAATTATCCTGATGGTTGCTGGAAGGAGATAATCTTTAGAATTGGTTTATTTGAGAATGGTGGAATTTTTCATATTCCCACATTTTATTTATGTGCAGCCTCAATTTGATATGAAAGTGCATGTGATCTTAACTCTGTGCACAAACAATTTCTCACCTGAATTTTGTTGTGAAAATAAAAAAAATGATAAACTAAATAAAAATAATGTAATATATATTCCTCTCAAACATTATCTCCCATATAGAGGCGAACAGGCACCCTAAATGTATTGATGTTTTTCTTTCAGTTAAGTAAGTTTCGTCTTCGATCACAATTACACATTTCTAAATACACTTGTGAGATTATCACCTCCTGACTTAAAAAAAATATATTAACCTGGGTTAAAATAGCAACAAAACAAACAGATAACAACCACATTACATCCTCCATGTAGACAGAACTGCAAGGGAGAGAATGGGGAGGAATGTGCTAGTTCCACCATTACGTGGCATGATCCCATCAATCTCTTTGTATCTGAAGGTGAGCCTCTCAATAGGGAAGCGTTCTACTTATTTAGGTCCCACTCTGTGATTCGGAATCCTGGGGAGGCAATATTCTAAATTGCATCAAGAAGCTACATGAGTCAAACACTCCCTGCTGCCCTAATTCCTAATTCATTCTTCATCTCAGCAGTGGAGGAGCAGAACACACACTCCTTCCCCTGCTGTTCTTCATGTGCTTCTAATTTTGTGAGCGTTTTTAATGCCCCAGTCGGGATCCAGTAGTACTATATAATTTTAGCATGCTGTATTCTTCATTTGGGATACATACTATTTTTCTTTAGCTGTTTTACTGAAATCTTAGAAACCAATGGATTCTTGCAGAATGTTTTGTACCATTTTTTTTTTAAAAAAAGTACAACAAGGCAGTTTAATTTCTAGTCATGTTTTCCCAAGTGATTGTTCTACTTTTAGCAAAATCGATTAGTCATTTAGCCAAGTTAAATGTTCGCTTGACACAAAATTGTCAAAGTAGCTACAGTATGTGTTTATATATAGGAAAAGAAGAAAGGACATAGAGAACACTTCAGAAAAAAAAATGACTTTCTTTTTTTAAAGGCCTCTGATTACTAACAGCTGATATAGATTTATTCAGGACAATTTGATTTTTTAGTGATAAATAATTGCTTCATAAGACCAGGTGGACTATCCTACTCAGCCAGAGCATAGCTAAATATAAAAATGATTGCAACCATTTTTACTTTTGGATTAATTAAGTCTGCTATTTGAGCAGAAGATGTGTCTGGTAACCCTATGCAAATCATGTTTAGTTCTTTGGAGAAAGGGCTGGAATGAAATGAAATAAAATAAGAATATTTAATAGGCATTTTACAGGAGCCAGCAAGACTTTGAGGGTGCAATCAAATAATTTTTGATTCTGGAGTTATGGTCTTGGGCATTCTTTTTTCAAATGATAGTATATGTTATTTCAAAGTGGTGTAACATATCACAATTGTGACTCTGCCTCTCCTATTCATCTGCCTAAATGAGATTCTGGATTCTTCCCCAAAGTCCTGCCCTTACTACCGTAGATTGCTGTCCAGCTTTGCATCATCTTGTAGGAAGAAGCTCAGTTATGAAAATTGGAAAGCAATCATGCAGATAGAAAGCTGTTCGTGCAGGCAAGGAAAAGGCCCAATATGCTTCTCCAGGACTGTATTCCATCCCTACCTGTGAAGGAATAAAAATCACAGTTCCCTAGTTTTTTCCCTGGCTGTTAAGCTCTATCAGGGATTGGCTCTAAAGGATAGGAGGAAGAGCTGCTATCAAGGGAACAATCAGATTAATATGGCTTCATTCCATTCCAAGGATCTAATTGGAGAAAACATTTCAGATAAGCCCCTCCCTAGTTCACACAAAGATAAAGTGCAGGAAGAGGGAAGTACATTCAGACTTGCAAGATTTTGTTACTTATAGCTATTCCAGTAAAAGTAGTTTTTTTAACCTACTGTACACATGGTTTCTTAGTCCGGGATATTTTATAGGATTGATGATACTCATAGCAATACCAAACCATTTTGGTAGTCAGGGAGTAAGGCTGTTCCTCCTTTTATTAGGGCATGCTGTAACTCCTTGATCTACAGGGTTTTGTCCCCTTGTGTATTTGGACTCAGCACTAAGGACACTTTTTGTAAACCAAGTGGGCCCTTTAAAGTGACAGAGTAGAACAATTTTCTCAACCTTGGCAACTTTAAGATGTGTGGACTTCAATCCACAGCCAGCACAGGGGTAGAGTATCTATCTTGATTCTTTCTCAGATGTTCAGTTTGGCCAGGAACAAGGATGATTTCAGGATCTGACCTTTCTGATAATTTTCTTTTTTCAGCATGGATACTTGGATGCTCCTTTCACTTCTACCCTCGCCTTGTGTTTCTATTCCCCTTCATTTAATATCAAACTATTTCCCCCCTCAAAAGTAATGAGAAACAGAGAGGAATCCATCCAATTGAAAAATGAATACGCAGCTTTTAAAATACACTTATCCTAATAGGCGCTTTAGATGGAATAATCCCAGCATATTTATGGCTCAGATAATTATCAGGAGATGTAATGTACTCTAGCAAAAACAATCCTTATGTGGAAACATAAGGATACACCTACTTCTTGATATATAAGGTGAAATATGAAGCAGACATAAAGCAGATAGACATGAGTACAAGAAGTCCGTGGAATGTGTTCATTTTAGTTGAAGTAAGGGCTGAAAGGAATAGTAATGAATAAGCACATTTCTGATGGTTTTAATAGAAGAGTACAGAATGATGAAATTGGTATTAGTTAAAAGGCAAAACAGCAAAAACTGAACATAAGCAATAGTGTATTGTGATAATAGAACATGAGAAGAATATACTTTCAGGGTTGAAAGGCATTTTGAAAGTTATAAAGCAAGTTTCTCCCATGCTCAGTCCAGAGGTCTTGTAAGTATATCTTATGTATTTACAAAGTGTTTTCTTTGGAAATCTTCGAATTATTATTTGCATAGTACTTAGTAGGACTCAGTGTGGAGGGAGGGAGGGAGCAAGCAAGCCCCATCCAGCTTCTACTTAAATGTTTCAGTTGTTCGTGAAGTATTTCTCTGTTCTACTATCAAGCAGCCTGTAGTTATATATGGAATATTTCAATCTCCTTACCTATTAGTTTCATGTTCATATTCAGTTCTTTGTAGTAAGGAAAAGCCATTTGTTCTATGTTCAACATAACAGCTTCTCAGATCTTGTAGCTCCACTAACAATGATATCTCCTATCCTGGGTTTTGTACCTGTTGTGACTACTTTTATGGAGAAGGAAGATACTTTGCCCTGTAGAATAGCAGAAAGTGCTGCGATTCTACAGTTTTCAGCCCTAGATTTGCTTTCAAGTAGATTGTAAGAAAAATAATACTTTCAAAAGCAAATGCTAATTTGGATCTAATTGGTTCTGTGTATGTATATTTTAGGACTCTCCAGTTATGCACATGGAACTAAAATGGTAAGTATTCAATTTTTTTTCATTCTAACCTGTTTGAAATGCAAAATACCCAGTGAAATCTTATGCAGAATTATTTAGAAAATTCTGAATTCAGTAAGGCATATTCTCAGGTGAAAGTGCCTAGGCGTGCAACCATAACCATCTTTATTTATTAGCATTGTAGAACCACCCATCTTGCATACATGACTCTGGGATTCTGGGTGGCTTGCAACAATTAAAAACAACAGCAAGAACAATAAAAATAAACATAAAAATATAAATCCCTACCAAAATAGCTACTGAAACTAAATCAACAAGCCACACTTCTCGTTCAGTCCAACCACTGAAAAGCCTCTACCACTGGACTCTGAAATTCAGTGGCATAGTCATGCCATTCTAAAGGCCAGAGGGGTAGGGCCAATGTTAGGTGTTGGGGAGGAGGATGTTCCAAAGAAATGGCATAAAAATCAAGGCAGAAATGTAATTACAGGAGAGACTCTTTTCCTGGGTCCCTGATGGCATTCCTTAGTGGACAAGACCCTTGGCATGCCTCTCCTGCTGGATAGTATGGGTAGGATGTAATTGTTAATAATTTTTTTTAAGTTGGAAGGAAGGGCGGGAGGCAGGGAGGAAGGAGGGAGGGAAGGAGGGAAAGAGGGAGGGAGGAAGATCAAATCCTTTGTCTGTAAATTGTTTGAACAGATTAAAAGAGAAACCTACAGAATAGAATATTTTAGTGTTTCTCTTTGAATATATTCTATGTGCTTCCTCATCTTATAATTTTATTCATAGAAAGAATTGTGCATAGGATAAATTATGCTACAAGTCTGGAAAACCCAAACAAAATGAACTAAATAAATAAAACCACTGAAGTTCCATTAGGGAAAAATTGGCATCACATCATCAATAGTTTCTTAATGAAAAAGATGAGTAAAGCAAGAATTTACAATGGATGGAAAACTGGAAGAGTGGATTTATATCACAGTTAAGTCCCAGAGATGACATATGCATATTACAGGCCATCAATCAAAAACAAATTTGAGGCAATTCATAAGGGACTTTGTAACAAAATGAAAACTGCAAGGCAATATCTACCGGTAAATATCTGTCAACAGGCATTTGGACTATGTTAAGTGGTGGTTTCATACACTTGTCAGAGATGTTTAGAAAACCAAATATATATTCAGCATTGTTTTCAATGCTTTTCCTTTTAATCATTCTCCCTTATACTGGTACTCTCCAAAAGTTTTGGGACTACAGCTACCAGAAATTCTAGCCAACATACTTAAATTTCTATTTTGACTAATGTGAAAGGAATCAAGCACAGGAAAGTTACTCTATCTGAAGGTTATTAAAATTGACTTGAATCAAGCCAATCATCTTCTCTATCATCCTAGAATTACTCTAATTCCCTTCTTATTTTTACTCTACAACCACCAGTTACAGTACAGTATGCATATATACAATATCATCTTCCTTTTGTGTACAATGTTCATTAAAAAGGTTAATCTTTGTTCAAAGAAGCTGAATATCAATTTCAGTCCTGCTCATTTTCTCTGGGTGACTGAAAAGGAACTGCAAAAATGGTCAAACTAACTTTTCCCTTTTAGGACCTAGAGTTTAGGAATGAAATAAAGAGTTCCCTCCAATACAGAAATAAAGAGGCAGACTTAATAAAGAAAAAGAAAACATAGCAGTTTGAAAATAGCAAAATTCCTAGTATAATTTATGTTCTGTTTATATACACAACACACATAACTGTATGTGGAGATATCTGTACTAGCATCTTAGCTAGTACAAATGCTAATGATAAGAGTCTGACTCAATTACCGTATATACTCGAGTATAAGCTGACCCGAGTATAAGCTGAGGTCCTAATTTTACCCAGGAAACCTGGGTAAAAT
>JANHJO010002742.1:62709-72716 GCA_032468235.1 Pseudoxyrhopus heterurus
TTTTGAACCAATCAATGATTCCGTGTCCAGTTCTCACTGTTGCTTCTTGACCCGCATATAGGTTTCTCAAGATACAAATAAGATGGTCTGGTACTCCCATCTCTTTAAGAATTTGCCATAATTTTTTGTGCTCCACACAATCAAAGGCTTTAGCATAGTTAATGAAGCAGAAGTAGATGTTTTTCTGGAACTCCCCAGCTTTTTCCATGATCCAGCATATGTTGGTAATTTGATCTCTAGTTCCTCTGCCTCTTCAAAATCCTGCCTGTACTTCTGAAAGTTCTTGGTCCACATACTGCTGGAGCCTAACTTGTAGGATTTTGACCATAACTTTGCTAGCATGTGAAATGAGTGCGATGGTGCGGTAGTTTACATTCTTTGGCATTGCCCTTCTTTGAACTGGAATGTAAACTGACCTTTTCCAATCCTGTGGCCACTGCTGAGTTTTCCAAATTTGCTGGCATATTGAATGTAGCACTTTAACTGCATCATGTAGCACTTTTACTGCTAGTCTTATATAAAATAGAGACCCTAAGAAGAGTCAGCATTTAATGGCCACAGTCTTGACTGCAAATCCATGACTATAGATTTCTTTATGTATTTAGAACTTTGTATTATATCAATAATACATTAAGCTACTTATTGATATTAAACAATCAGTAACCTATTGACATTTATTTGCAATTATAGTGTAGGGAAACAATCTATACTTGGAAATTGATCATGGGGTGTTTGAACACTAAATAATATTTTGCAGTGTGATTGTTTCATGTGTTGGCTGTCAGACATTCAGTACCATATAACAATGTAACAAATAAACCAAGTTGTATACAGTAGATGGATTCATGAATTAATTATTATAAACATATGTTAGAATATAGTGGCTGGCAGTTGGGGTATGACTAGAAACTGCACACTCACCTGAAGAAGTGGTTTTTAAGAATTAAGTTCTGAGTCTGTAGCACATTGTTTTACAGCTATTTATTAATTTCTATATATTTGTAAGGACTTCAAGATACCATGAACACATTTATTTACTTAATATGTCTCAATTTGGCAGGGGTTGCAACAAAAAGCTTTCTTTTAGTTTTTTTGTCCTCCTATGAAAACATATGGAAGCATATGAGGTGGCTGGATGGAGTCACTGAAGCAGTCAGTGCAAGCTTAAATGGACTCTGGGGGATGGTAGAGGACAGGAAGGCCTGGAGGAACATTGTCCATGGAGTCGTGATGCGTCGGACACGACTTCACAACTAACAACAACATGAAAGCATTGCAATATAGACTCATTTTTAGCATGTCCTTAGAAGCTGTGGGACAACATGAATTGGACTTTTCTTGTGGAGAGAAAGATTCACTAATAGGGGTCTCATAGGTTGCCCACTAATGCCCACTGACACAATGACAGTGATAATGAAATGATAATGATAATCCCTCACATGAGAATGGAAGTTTTAAGAAGAGATTGGACAATCATTTGTTTGAAATGGTGTAGGGCCATGATGGTGAACCTATGGCATGCGTGCCTGCCAGAGGTGGCACAGAGCCCCCTCTCTCGGCACGCAAGCCATTGCCCCAGCTCAGCTCTGCCGCGCATGCATGTGCGTGTCTCCCACCGACCAGCTGGTCTTCGGGTCTCTGCCACACGTGCATGGGCGCACACGGGGGGTCATGCGTGTATGCATGGGGCGGGCACATGTACACATTGCATTTTGGAGATGTGCGTGCATGCACTTTGGGACTTGGTGCTGAAAAGGTTAGCCATCACTGGTATAGGGTTTCCTGCCTGAGGATGGGTTTGGATTAGAAGACCTCCAAGGTCCCTTCCAATTCTGTTATTCTGTTCTATTTGCATTACTATGGGGAAAAAAGACCCTCATTTTTCATGTTTTACTCATAAAATCCATAGTAGGCTTAAGTAGAAGTCTCTTCATGATATAACACAAAGACTGGATTATACATATTGATTTTACACAAATCTGGTTCAATTAAATGTTAGAAAACGAATTGAAAAATAAGAGGAAAAATCCCAAATTAGCCACCCTCTATAAAAAAAATGTAAGAGTGTGGAAATTAAAAGATACTTTTGAAAGCATAAAAGAAAGAATGAAAAACAAGATAACCTTGACATTAGCGGGAAATTAAAAACAAATTCAAATGAGAGTTGATGTAAAAATTAAGAGTGGCTTTGTCTGCTTTGCAACAATCCTGTTTGTTGTGGTATCTTTGTGTTATATTGGGGTTATGTTACTAGCAAACGTAACAGCATATAAAACACAGATTTTCTACTGTAATATTTATTCATGTACATCTGTCTCATTGACTTTGGCCTGTTGGATACCAAAAGCCATGCATAATTCACACGTTATGTATTACTTCAGGAAGCAATAGTGCAATACCAACCTTTATCCTACAAACATGATTAAAAGCAAAAATAATGCCTCCCCCAAATTCTATACAAAAAGAGGACAAAATTTCAGGTGTGATATGAAAGTATGTTTGGTGGAAATCCAGTTTCCTTCAAGTATTACCTTCTCAGAACAAACATGTAGAGAGATAGGATAACAATTGCAATATTAATTCAAAAATCAAATAGATTTTAAAGAAATTCACATAAGAGCTTGGCTGTAAGCAATAGGTACATTTAAAAAATAGTCTCTGTTTTATGATACTATTTTTGGGAATTTTACAATAAATTTGAAGGTCATATTTATGAAGTCATATTTAGATTTCCTAAGGAAGATTTTGATTGAAATGTGTTGGAGATTATACAAAATATTTATTTTATAAAGGACTGCAGGTTTTTTTTCCCATCTCATTTTGTTAAACATTCAAATACTCACAGTAGGTTTATTGCAACAGCAGCATTTAAGAAGTTATCTTTTGACCATAAAAAGCACTGAAAGAAAAGTACGGTAATATTTCTTGGAATATATTCAGGGACAGAAAGATTCTTATGTTGAAGAAATTACATTATATTATTTTGGAAAAAACATGTAACTATATAAGTAGTGATAATTCATATTAAAATTATGAATCCAATTACAGGCCTAAGAAGGGGTCTGATCTCACAGAGACTAGAAGATATTGAACGTGCTGTGTATGCCCACACATCAGAGTAAGCAACCTGTTGATCTCCACCTGATTGGATTCCAAGTTCAATAGTCCATGTCCACTTCTCACACATTCTGAAAATCCCCTAAAGAATGCCAAATCGCTACTCCTGTAAATTATGGCAGAAGTTTCAATCATGTTAGCTTGCTTATAATTTTATACATTTCTTGATGAGAAGCATCCCAAACTCATATCCATGTATGCCTAAAGAAACTTCTTTCTCCTTCTCACTCCATTACATTCAAACCAGGATTTGCTTGCATTCTCCTCACACGGGTTTCTATGTCTTGAAAAACTAGCTGTTCCTTGCATTCATTACCCTCCAGGACTTTAGTGAAAAGGTGTCCATCATCCCAGTATTAATTCTGATTAATGTTTAAGGGCATTCAAAATTTATGTGTGTTTTTTGAGGAGCAGAAGTATGATTGATAATGTGTGAAAGCTGCTCATTCAACTCTGTTAAGTGAACATTGTTGAGAACAAGCTGAACATTTTATTGACTGTTGTTTTTAATGATGTAAGATCATTAAATTAGAAAATGGGGTACAAATATGTGAAATAAAATATTCTCCAAGTTTGGAGACATTTCTCTCTTGTAGGAAGTTTTTTTTTTACATCACTTGAATGTACTCTCTCTGGTTTGGTAGATCTTTTAAGCTGCTGGGTTCAGCAAGTCCCTTCAGATCCGAGCCCATCATATATCAAATCAGGAGCACTGCTGAGATTCTGAACTTTATCAAGGGGACAGAGCTCAATCCATGAATTCTTCTAGAGTCTTCATGTGTTCATAAGAAAATACTTGAAGACGGCTACAGTCACATGTACTGTTAGATGCATCATTCTTAATATTTTTTCAGTTTTAATCAACCTTATGCACACAATTAGCACAGTACTGTATAAATCCAATGGTTATTTCAGTAGTGTCAGCGTTTCTTTGGAGTAGACTATCCTTCAATGGGCCAATAAAAATATGCCTAGAACAACTTTTGAATGACTCAATGCTTGTTTCATTTCAGTGCGGAAGCAGTTAGAAATCTTCTCACGGTAAGTGTCAACTCTATTGTGAACATATTCACTATAGGCCAGCATGATCTTCCGTTTGATATAAGTCTGCTGATCATACCTTTTGATGTTAATAAGAGTGGCCACAATGATATCACATTAGAGAAACACTCAATATAAAATAGCTTTTGTTCTTAAAAATAGCTTTTGTCTCCAAATTATTGCGTTCTCAGTATAATAATTCTACTTTATACTCTTTATTGTTCTACTTTTATCTACAACTTTTGATCCCCACTCCTTGCAAAGATTCTTTTAAGGAATCCTTTGAAGTATTATTTAATCTTGCTGTAGTTATTCTTGAACTACCCACTTGGGAGGGGAGGGAGGGATATTGCTATCATTTCAGTAGGAAGTGAGATTCCTCTGCATTTGATATTACCTATGAAAATTGCAGTACTTTCTTCATTCATAGTCTAGATCAGAATTTTATAATCTACAGCCCTAAACTAACTATTCTGGGAATAAATTCTACTCAATTCAGTGAAGCTTGTATTTCTGAAAAGAAACCTATATAGAATCAAGACCCCAATTCTCAGTTTCATTAGTCTTCAGTAGTGCAGGCAGTGAAAGAAAATATTGTATTACATTAACATTAAAATATTGTATTACATTAACATTATTTCAAATCCACTGGTATTTGTTAAATAATGCTTTTGAAAACACACTTGTGTATTGTTCTGTGAGTGTACGTTCAGATGCCTATATTTGTGTGAGTGTCTCTCAAGAACCAGAAATATCCAGAATTATTCAATAAGACAACCAGAACTGGAAAGATTATACCCACTTGTGCACACAGAAAATTCCAATGTTTTCCCTTCTCAAAAAGGAGCATTCAAATTGGAAATGTCATTTAGATCTTGGATAAAAAATTCAGAATTAAGGTGAAAAGATATCTTTTCCTTTCCTTTTCCAAGAGTGCCCATCTGCACAGTCCTGCTCCACTGAGAAGCTTTAGTGTGTGTTAAGTGTGCAACTTACTATTACTGCACTTTCAAATCTATCTTATTTACCATTTCCCCTGATTAAGTGAACATACAGTACTTCTAGTGACATTGATTAAAATTGTAGCACTTCCTTTCTTAAAATGCTTAACAATCTTCTATATATGGGTTGATTCATCTAGTTATTTCACCATGAAAGATACTGGAGGAATCTGTATTATCTTAATAGTGGACTGTGTCTTTAGTCTGAAAGATTCAAATATTTAGTCTGGTAAGAAAACAATCAGATAATTTCATTTATTTATATCCTCAGTGCTAGTACTGCTTCAAAACACCAGTCTTTTAAGAGGGATATTTGGGGGTGGGGGGGGACACATTCTTTTTTAAGGTTTTAAAACCATGCCAGTAATTTTGTGGAAGCATTGGGTTTTGTGAACTCAATGCTTTGTGAAAACAGTTTTGTGCATTGGGTTTTGTGAACCCCAATTAGTTTTGTGAAAACATTGGATTATGGTTGTTTTGCAGTCAGGCAAAATTTGCAGTGCCAAAAAACAAAGTTAAAACACACATGTAATAAAGTACCAAGAAACTAGATGATAAACTGTGTCAGAGTGAACCTAAAAAATTAGGCATTAAATCTCAAGTGAAATTTGGCACATATAATAATGGAGGAAGGACAATTTATATATTAACTGAAGTCCTCCAAGACGTCTCACATTAATGTTTGCAGTTGCAATTTCTGAAAAAAGGAATTAATAAGAGAGTAATGAAGAATGCCTCCTTTGAGTCATGTTCAATTCTAGATGATTTCAGGGAAATGTTCATGCAGTTTTCTTGGTAACAATTGCCACTGCTGTCTTCCTGGATATTTTCAGACTTCCTGATCTAGTCGGAGCCTGAAGATTCCCTCGTATTTTTCAGTCCAAATTTTAAACAATTCCAAGTCTGCCTAGTTCTAAATCCAAGCAAGGATTTCCTCCATTATCTTTATAATTTTATTCCACAAAATATTTTTAGAATGTTATCTTTTTTGCTGTGCAGAAGATAGCTCTGATAGTTAAAAATAAGTCTGAAATAATAAAGCAAAGAGGGAAGTATGCTTTTCTCAATTCCCTCCATACAGGTATTCCTAAATTGTATTGATTCTTCAAGCTTTTTTTCCTTAATTACTCTATGTTATTATTCAAGGGCGATACCTACTATTTCACTAATCCATGAAAGTAAAAAGAAAGGGGAGGAAGAAACAGTGGATTCACTTACATGGTTATTGTATTTCTGGATTTTCTATGCAGTGCCTGCCCTAAGATTCCTGGGAAAGCTACTTTTGTGTAATAAATAATCTCTATTATCTAGAAAACATAGTGTTCTTGCGTGTTGTCAGAGTTTGACCCAGAGTTTGACCCACCTGCTTAGGTGAGTTGCAGAGTAGAAGCAAAAAACAGTCAAGATGGCAGTTTGTAAAAACATAGTAAGACTGTATTATGCAATGTTACACTTATGCACAGCAAAAAACAAGTCCAATTTACAGTCCAAGGTCAAAATACAGTATGTTGAGTTATCCAGCAAAACACAGTCCAGGGGATATTCAAAACAGTCTTGTTATCCGTAATCCAAGGTCAGTACACAATCAGTCCGAAGGAAATAGTAACACAGTTTTTCACACACACTAACCTGCTTCTCTGAAGTTCCTCCAACCCACATAAGCTGGAGATACTTATCTGCAGTTTTAGCTACCATAAACATCCAATCAGGCAGCTCACTTAATTATCATACATTATCATTACAGCCATTACTAAACCATAGCTTTTTCTTAAACCAACACAGTCTTAAAGAAATATGTTACATTTTCAGTGAACTAACATACTTGGCTTACTTTGCCTGGCCCAACCAGTTAGGAGACTAACAATATCCTAACACGTGTCATAAAGGTTTACAATATAAAGCATTGGGGTGAGGTGGGAAAACTGTATATTTCAAAGGATTGACAAGCTTATTAGGTTCATCATTCACTGAAACCTCACCCTCTTCCTTGTTATTCACCTTTGTCTTGCAATTCCCACAGATCCATTGAGACCAGTAAATAACAAGAAATGAGCTCAGCATTTCACTGGCTTATGTTCTCTGGCCTTTGATTCAGTGTCACACTGGAATAAATTGAATAATATAATAAAGTAGTATTTTAATAATATAATAAAGTAGAATCCACTGTTTCTTCCACCCCTTTCTTATTTATAAAAAGTCAGTTAAATGCTTTAAATTTGATTCCTGATTCTAAATAGGCTGAAGTATCTCTTCTATTTTTGTTTATTTATTGTTGGTGCTATCAACTCTTTGTTGATTACTGGCAACTGCCTGGACTCTGCAGTTTTCTTTGCCAGATTTTTCAGAAGTTGTTTGCTATTGCCTGCTTCCTAGGGTGAGAGAATGTGACCGGCATAAGATCATCCAGCTGGCTTTGTGCCTAATTTGGGACTGGAACTCACTGTCTCCTAGGTTCTAGCTTAGTGCTTTAACTACTATACCAAGCTGCCTGTTTACAGCTCTCTGGGTTTTAGAATTGAATTTGAATACAGATTATGGTGCAGGGCCAACTAGTCTAAAAATTAATGGTTTATGGGGCACCCACAGGTTGTATATGTGGGTTTGTGTATCAAATAGTCATGATGGTGATCATGGCCACATATAGAGAGCCTATGGAGGAAGCAGTGACATATAAAAAATAAATAGTTTTCGGTTTAAAGCTACATGATCAAAAATGAAGGATAAGATAAAGACATAAGGAACAGAATTAGCTATTATGTCCAAAGCTGGGTCAAATTTTTGGCGTAGACTTTTCTTTCAGTGTTGGAAAATATTAAAATACAACACAAACACATTTATGCTAAAAAATGCACCTATTATTTTCTTTGACTCCCTCCCCCTGTTTTAAAAAATTGCCATATTTATTTATTTATTTATTTTATATACCACCAGAATCCTACAATTTCCAAAGAAAGAATTGTCAGTTTTTAAATTGTTATTTTTTAAGACAGCAATTTTCCAATATTCTGTTAGATCTGTTGAAGATCATCAAAGGGAGAAAAATATTCCCTGATAATAATGAAGTGGCTGTTCATCTATTTATATCAGCCTGTTGTGATACTTAAAATGATGCTTGGCCATGGAGCTAGTCTCCTGTGTGTTTGCTTCCTCTTGAATTGCAGACTTTTCAGGTTGTCAACCATAATAATATCACAATGGAACAAATAATGACCCCAAGGAATTTGCTTTGTATTCTTATTCCTTCCATGCTAAAATCATGTTTACACCACTCTGCAAGAATGAAACAGTATCAAGAATTTATGGGACAGCATGAAACGTGTGCCTAGCAACATCTGTTAGATTGTCCCTGATTTCAAGCTGCTTTCCAGTTTTACAGGTAGAATAATGGTCCCTGGAGTTCAGAATGTCATTCAGTGTTAAACAGAAGATTCTAGCAGCAAAACTAACGAACTGTTTACATCTTAAAATTTCACAGGATCTAAAGTTGGGCAAGCCCATCAATCAATCTGGGACCCTTAGCTTGCCATCTCCAAATAAGTTTGACAAAAAATTCCCTAGTGAGCCACTGCCAAGTATAATATATAACACTGAGCTAAATAGACCAGAAGATGGTTCAGATTGCTACATCATGTTCTCTAGTCATTTCTAGGGTGCATTGTGTCTGTTCTGAGGCCTCAGTCCAGAGCTGCAGAAACAGCTTGATCAAATCGAGTCACTCCAGGGATAGTCTAATCCATTCCGATGCTTGGATTTGACACTTATTATGCTTATTTGGACAAATGTCTCACCATTACTATTATCCTGACTATTGACTTCTCCCTTCTTCCATCGTGATGTCTGATTATATGCATGGATCTCTAATTAATACTATCTGGAAAAAATAGGATAAGCATGGTAACCGTGATAGGAAAAGAACAGACAAAATCCACATTGCGGTGCACACCAGGCTAACTCTTTAGCATTTCAAGCCAAAAAGGGAAAATATGGCAATTAGCAAAATTGTGTTTTGCTATTTTTTGTTAAGAATTTGTATTGAAATGTATGAATGTTTTTGTAAATGGGATAAACTGTAAAACCTATTTCATTCTTCAGTACAAGGCGTTTGGGATTTTAAACGTGACAATATGTGAGAAAAGCAAAGCTGATAATTATTCTCCCTTGTTTTTGGCTCACTCATTGGGTTTATATATTGTTGTAATCCAAAAGGATTCTGAGGGATTACACTGCTCTAGCAGTAAGAAAGTTAACAATACAAATGAACTAGCATAACAATGTAGTTACAATTGCTCTTACAAATGCTTTGGGATCTGAGGAACAATCAAGCACCACGGAAAAACCCATGATCAGGGCATTGCCCATAGCAGCATCACTCCTAGTGCTCCTTTAAAAAACCAAATTTAAATATCATTCCTAAAATTTAGCAAGAGCTAATCAAGCAAATCTGATTTTGGAAAGTACATTTTTCCAAGTTGGGGCGCGGGGGGGGGGGGGGAGGGAAACCTTTAACCAAAATTCTATAGTTCCTTAAAGAATGAGAATAATTCCCATTAAGACCCAAAATGGATCATACTGATTAGTAAACATGCATAAGAGTGTACTATTGATTTCTAATAATTAGCAATATCATATTATATCATATAAATTGAGTACACTTTCTATGTATTCATCTTGCATAATGAAAATATATGTTGTAAAAAATTGCCTGTTGCTTTAGCTTCTGCATGCAGAAATAGCAATAGCTATTATTAATTTCACAGCCCTCTCTAAGTAGTTTACAGAGTCAGTATATTGTCCCCAACAATCTGGGTCCTCATTTTACTGACTTCGGAAAGATGGAAGGCTGAGTCA